>RWGZ01001349.1:83613-111933 GCA_009725065.1 Utricularia reniformis | reverse complement strand
GATTTACGTGGCGACATTTCGGGATACTTGTCATCACACCCAAAGTTGCCAGTGTTATCTCTGCATCATATAGATGCGTGTGATCCATTTTTTCCAGGAAAAGATCGTAATGAATCCACGCACCACCTTATGAAAGCAGCTGTCACTGATGAATCACGAATGTTTCAGATGACTATTTGTCACTTTCACCAGAAAAATTGGACATTTTCGGTTTCTTGGGGATACTCAACATACATATATGAGAAAATTGTTCCTAGAAGTTTTCTACAAAAACCCATTGAAACCTTTAGAATTTGGACTAGCAATTCACATGGAGGTTAAATGTTTCTTTAAATTCTTGGTATATTGGATTGTGTTCTCAATAATTAATGTATTGATTATCTATGCAGGCCCAAATTACATATTCAACACAAGGCCACCATCCAACGATCCTTGTGAAGCTCCCCACGCATTCTTCCTTGACAGAGTAAAAATTGGACATAACGAAACTGTAACAACCTACAAGAAACACATGCCTCGTGGACTGAAGCCTTGTTTGAGTAGTGGAAATCATACAGCTGATATCATTTCTGAGATTCGTGTCTTCTCACCATCCATAAGTAGGATAGAGGTGAAACTAACTTTTCATCTTTTTATTATAAAAAGAATCAACAATAAACCTTGGTACAATAGGGAAAGAAATCATTCTGAAATTCATTTATAAATTCTTTAAAGGATATAATCTAAACTCTTATATTTGAATTAATCGTTGATAAAATCTTCATGATCCTTTCCATTGCTAATGCTCTTGGTTAGATGGAACGAAGCGAATGTTGTGACATTGTGCGAGTTGATGGAGACAAAGTTGAGATCCAGTATCGTGAGTGTAGAAATGGCGAGATAATGCTTTAAAATGCAGGCTAATTGGTGTGTTTATAAACTAGTACTCAATGATAATTTTAGTCTATTTATCAATCAGAGAGCCCTATGCTTGACATCATATGAATTTCATGTTATGAGTTTATTAGATATAAGATCTTCATTTGTTAACCGTTATGTATCTTCCCACTTTTATGTAATCATCTTCAAATAAAAATCAGATTAGAATTAATCTTTGTTGGGCCGCTATCACATTAGCTTTTTTTCAATCATTTGAGTTTGTAACACTTAAAATCATTAGGTTCTTTCTACAAAATGTTTGAATTATGGGAATTGTGTGCCACTTGTTTGTGTTGCAAATGGAAATGTGTTGAAGGAAAGGTAACGTTAATTAAAAGAAAGATTATCCAAGAAATTAAATATTCTGTGTGATGGGGTAGCATAAATAAATAAAGAAAAGTAATTTTAGCTTCATCACTTTTAAAGAGGTTGGAGCAATCATTCTCCACATATTATAATCTTATCATACTCTTTAGTTCTGATTAATCCTGAAATTTATGATTTTGATATCTTGATCAACGAAATATTGTGTTTTACATTTTGGGTGGCGTAGATCTAGTTTGAACCACGTATGTACGAGACCTCTTTGCATCTGCGTCTTTGATATCACTATACAGTTTGTAGAGTTCACAATTCCGACCTTATCCCGCCGTCCAACTTTAGTACTCATTCCTAAAAAAAGATTGGCATTTGGTAATGCATGAATTTATGGTAATGAGTCAAGCCGGACGGGTAAGATATGCAAAATGGTAACAATATATCGATTGACATATTTTCTCAAATAAGGCGATCGACATCTGGTAAGGAGAACCCGATCGGCATGCCATTATCTCTGATCGGCAATGATCGACACTTGTCACGGTTTCAGGGTTGACATTCATTAGGACTAATTGACATCATCAACATTCGATTTGAAATGGACGGTGAGTGTGGCATTCGATACTGTGGGTAGGAATTCACAAATGTTAAAGATGTCTTTGCCACCAATCTCAGATGGTGGCACACGAATTTTACACACTTAAAGTATTAAAAATCAGCACGAGGGCAGCTGATAAGACAGAAGAAGATTATGATTAGATTCGGTAATTTTATATTCCATCTCAATCTCTATAAAAGGGGAGAAGAGATAACATCATGGGGGGACAAGCTTTTTTGTTGTTGTGTTGTGTACCTATCATTTCTAGTGAAATCTCTTCCTGAGTTTCGTGGCCCATGGGCTTTACTTCTGATTCTCAGGTTTCTCGTGTATAATTCTTTGTGTTTTTCATTAGGGAAACTGGTTAACAACGGTTCTCACATATTCAATCTTATAATATTAAGGAGTAATTTTACCCTTAACATTTGGCGTCGTTTGTGGGGACCAAAATGGTAAACTTACTGAGAAGCTTTACTTGCTAGTTCTATATTTTTTGACATTATTATGATGAAAAACCTAGAATCGGTGGAGGCAATGGAAGCATAGAACTAGCAAGAGTCACATAACAACATTGCTGGCAGAGATGTGATTACCATCAACCGCAATCCCTGCGAAAACTGGTGGAAGAAATGTTTGGAGACCTTCGGCAATCGATCTTAGCCTCAAGAATGAAATAAGTCGCTCACCCACATATTAGAAATCTCCAAGAGGATAATCCGGTAGAAGCAGGCATAGAGGATGATCATCCCGGTAACCAAAACTCTGATGCTTAGGAAATTCAAGATCGACAACGGTAAATCAAGTTGTCTTGATTGTCTCTCGATCCCGACAAGCCACGCTTTGAGGAGCTTGTGGCAGAATTGATGCCATAAAGCGGCGATGACCAGGGCTAGATGTCGATCGTCGACCATATTTATTTCATGAGGCCATGCATCAACCAATAAGGAGAGATGCGGGATAAGATTTTCATCAAGATCTTGAGGATGCTTATTAGAATCCCCGCAAATACAATGGAGTTTCTACGTTACTTCAGCTGCTTTTGCACCCATTTTCCGAATTCATCATAAAGACCATCCCCGAACGCTCTTTCCGAGCGCCTGACGGAATGCTAAAATTCATAGGAAGGTTACCCCCTAGACCATTTGTCAGTTATTGAACTACGAATGGTGATGGTGCGAGCTAGTGATTGTATCAGGTACAAGATTTTTGCAGCCACTTTTCAGAAAGATGCAAAGTCATGACTCAAAAAGTTTCCTTCGGGGTCGGTACGATCATTTTTGGATTTCACCATATTATTTACTCATCAATTTGCTCCCAATGTTGGTCCACCGAGAAGCAAGCCAAAACTTTGTGCTCTAGGTTACATCCCTGGAAAAATACATTGAGACAGTTTATAAAATTTAATCATGTAGCTAAGCGGATCAAAATCTGTCCCAAGGAAAAGCTGGATATATTGCAACATGTGCTAGAGCCATGTGGACTTTCTGCTAGTCTCATCAAGAATCCTCCAACCTTTGGGGCAACTGACCCAACAAATCACAAATATATCAAAGTTGAGGAGACTATGGTTACCATTCATGGGAAGAAAGAGCATGTTATTGCTGCTAAGCCTATGGAAAAGAAATACCATCCCTCCGATAGAGAATAGAGTGAAGTAAATCGTACCAAAATCGGGTCACGGATTGTAACGACCCTAATTTGGGTCTAGTTGATTTGGTAAAAACATACTAAATAAAACGAAACGTTTGAGCGTGAACTAAAACATAATTCAAAAGAATGAAAGTCTAGCGACATAATTTAGAGTATTCTCAAAAGACCGGACTGTTGGGGATTAAACACGTGTGCGAACAACCTTGATAGATTAAGTAGAACCCGAGAATTAAAGCAAAGAGAAAACAACGACACAAGAAATTAACGTGAAAACCCGGAAAGGGAAAAAACCACGTGACCGGCGGAAACGGCCAAATTCACTATCACTTGAGAAGATTACAACACACACACACGAAAAGGAAAACTCGGAATACAAGAGTATTGAAGTGCATAACAATGAACCCTAAGAACCCTTTATATAGATGAGGTGGTTGAGATATTAAGGTAACAAACAAATATTCCTAATATTTGATCATATTTCCATATATGATTATCCATAATCAAATCATATATATGCGTCCATATATACTGATTTGATATGATATTATTCTATCAATATCTCTTTCCATAACTGCCGATATCTTTGACTAATGAGCCCCACCATATCTCAGTTCGATCCTCGACCGATTGCCTCCATCTCATATCTTCGGGTCACGTGCCATCGGTCCTCTACCGATTGCTTTGGTCCTCTTTGTTACATTCGGTATTCCGTACTTCGGTCCTCGACCGATCGGTACCAATACCGACCATCCTGTCTTTCATGTGTGCCCCGATCGACCACATTGCCGATGGTCATCCAAGTGTCACCGATCGATACCAATACCGATCTCCACACTTAACAATCTCCCACTTGGAGATCGATAATGCATCTTCTCTTGATAGTTCTTCCTCACCAACTCACTTGGTGAGACCAAGTAGAGCTACGCACAGCTCTAGCTTCGCCACAGTGACTCCCTTCGTCAACATGTCTGCCGGAATTTCAGTACCTTTGATCTTCATCAACTGAAGCGTCTTTCTCTTGAGCAAATCCCTAATATAGTGATACTTCAACTCATTGTGCTTCGTCCTAGCATGAAATACCGGGTTCTTCGCCAAACAAATGGCACTCTGACTGTCACTGTACAAAGTCCGCAGATCGGTCCCTTTACCGATCTCCATCAGGAAATTCTGGAGCCACACTATCTCATTTCCTGCTTCCGAAATCGCAACATACTCTGCCTCAGTGGAGGAAAGTGAGGCACACTTTTGCAACTTCGACTTCCAACTAACAGTTGTACCGCCAATAGTAAATACATACTCCGATGTACTCTTCCTATCGTCCAGATCTCCTCTAAGGTCCGCGTCCACGTACCCTGTTTGTTCGATCGGTCCCCTTCTAAAACACAGCTCCCGCCCTGATGTCCATTTGAGGTATCGGAGCAACCACAGCACTGCTTCCCAATGCTCTTTCCCAGGGTTCGACATGAACCTGCTCACGACTCCCACTCCATGTGCAATATCAGGTCTCGTACAGACCATTGCATACATCAAACTCCCGACCGCTGAAGAGTAGGGCACATTCTTCATCTCTTCGGTTTTTTGGTCGGTCATCGGCGCCTGCTCCTTTGAAAGTTTCATGTGTGCTCCCAAAGGTGTTTTAGTAACTTTCAAGTCTCCTACTTGATACCGATCAATCACTTTCTCAATATACTTTTCCTGAGACAAGGTAAGTGTACCCTTCTGCAGATCTCTCGAGATTCTCATTCCCAGAATCTGCTTGACCGGTCCCAGGTCCTTCATCTCGAATGCTTCGGACAACTCCCGCTTGACTTGTTTTATCTCCTCCATGTTATCCCCTGCGATCAACATGTCATTGACATACAGTAGAACGATTACGTATGTCCCTTTGCCCAATCGGAGATAACAACAGTTGTCTATCTCACATCTTTGAATCCACGTTCGGTCATTAGGGAGTCAAACTTTAAATACTATTGCTGAGGAGCTCGTTTCAACCCATACAAGCTCTTTACCAATTTTCAGACTAGATTTTCTTTACCATGCACCTTAAACCCCTCGGGTTGTGCCATGTAAATCTCTTCCTCCAAATCACCGTGAAGGAAGGCCGTCTTCACATCCATCTGCTCAAGATGGAGATTCTCAGCAGCCACTATACTCAAAATCACCCTGATCGTCGTCATCTTGACGACCGGTGAGATACCTCGGAATAGTCAATTCCCTTCTTCTGCAAGAATTCTTTGACCACTAGTCTCGTCTTATAGCATTTGGACCCATCTGCCTCCTGCTTTACTCTGAAGACCCATCTATTGAGTAAGGCCCGATGTCCCTTCGGCAATTCAGTCAAGAACCAAGTCTTGTTCTTTGACAGGGACGCCATTTCGTCCTCCATGGCAAGCTCCCACTTTTCCTGCTCACGAGACTGAACAGCATCTCGGAAATACTCTGGCTCGCCATCATCAGTCATCAATGTATGATACATTGCAGGAGTGTAACGATCGGGTGATCTCCTCTCCCTGGTTGACCGCCTCAACACAGTAGTAACTTCTTCGACATTGTCATATGTCGCCTGGTCTTCATTCTGCTGATCGGTATTGGACCGATCAGACTGAGATTCTGACTCCTCGTCAGAAGTGATACCGATCGGCTCATCTGATCGGTCCGGAGGTCCACTGCTCCCACTTGATGGTATCACAAAAATCACCTCGGAAGACTTCTCCTTAGCCTTTGCGATAGCATCCTTGTAAAGTTGATCTTCGTTGAAAGTCGCGTCGACCGATCTAATTATTTTTCTCCATTCGGTCCAGAACCGATAACCAAAATAATTAATTCCATAACCAACGAAAAAGTCTTTACAGCTTTAGCATCAAGTTTATCCCTCTTCTCAGGGTCTATGTGGACATACGCAATTCAACCGAACACTTTGAGATGATCCAGCTTCACCTCCTTCCCAGTCCACTTCTCTTCAGGCAACTCACAATCCAGTGGTACCGATGGACTCCGATTGATCAGGTATGCCGCCGTACTCACAGCATCCGCCCAGAAGGTCTTTGGTAGACCAGCGTGCAATCTCATCGATCGGGTACGCTCATTCAACGTTCGGCAACTCCAATCTGCCTCGGCTTGTTCGGGACCGATCGCTCCAGCTTAATACCGTTCGCCAAACAATAGTTTCTGAACTCCTCCCCGTCATACTCTCCTCCATTGTCTGATTTCAGACACTTCAACTTGGTTCCAGCCTCGAGCTCCACCTCTGCTTTCCACCTTTTGAATGTCTGGAACACATCAGATTTATTCCTTAGAAAATAGACCCATACCTTACGGGTACAGTCGTCAATGAAGGTGACGTAGTACTTCGAGCCTCCAACGGACTCGACCAGTGCCATACCCCACACATCGGTATGCACGAGTTCCAGTTTGCTGGTTTTCCGATCCCGCTTCACCTTCGTAAATGTTACTCTCCTCTGCTTGCTGAGCACACAATCTTCACAGAACCCAACCTCTTTGTCCTCAAAGGTCGGTAATAAGTNGTCGGGATGATAGTAGGGAATATAGTGATAAAGTCTAGAGGAGAAATAACGAGGGATACGGGAACGAAAGAACGATAAAAAGAAACGAAAAGATTTAAATGTAAAGCATGAGATAATGGAGGGGAAAAATGAAAAGTATGAGGGATCAAAATGTGAATTAGGGAAGTTAAAATATTTATAAATAGGGGTTAGAAGGCCCAAAAACCAAGTCATTTATCACTAAACCGCAAAAATGTACGGAAAAACGCCAAAGCAGTAAATTATCGCGGAAATTTCAAGATCAGTACAAATTGTCGCGGAAATTTTTAGGCAATTTTTGTCGCGGTAATTTTGGTAAGCAACTTTGTCGCGGAAATGTTTCACGTGGAAAAATTATCGCTGAAAATTTTACGTTGAAAATTGTCGCGGATTCATCGAAGGAGGAAAATTGTCGCGAAAATTCAGGGCTTGATAAATTATCGCGAAAACTAAGCCATGTGTTGTTTTGTCGCGGAATTCAGGATCATAGTAGTTTTATCGCGGAAATATACAATTAGGGTGTTTTCGTCGCATTTCAACATCGGATCGTGAAGGAGAAAGATACGAAGAGCCTGCGGTAACCAAACAGTCAATAATAAGATAATAACGTCAAGAAAAATGAAGTACTAAAATATGTTACGAATTACTGGGAAGCATCAGAGATTGTAACAAGTGAAAACAACAAGTAAGCGGAGTGAACACAATATAGTAAGAGAAGGTTCAGACTTAGGAAACAGGATCGGGTTAATAAAGAAGAAAGAAAAAGGCACGAATGAACGAGATAAATGTTAATAAGACTCGGGGTGAGGAAGGATGGACCGTCCGACCGAACCCGGCATCGTGCCTAGTATACGATTTGCCAAAGGAAGGGCATGCCTGATGAAGGGAACGATAAGTTCCAAAGATGGAAAGACGCGTACGTAAAGGGCAGAACGGGGAAGGGAAGCATATGGCCTGTCGAGTCATCCAACATCTAACGGTTGGCTTGGGCGGGACATGCACCGAGCATGATATTCTCGGCAACAATAAAGTTAAAGTATGAGGAGGATGATAAGTGTAAAAGAAGAAGGAAATAAGAAAAAACGGTTATAAGGAAAGTTTCACGTGTGTGTGTACGGTTTAATTAAGAAACGAAAAGATAATATGTAGCGTGTGTGAAGTTTCCTTTAATAAATTGTGACCGCTTTACAGATTTTGTAGGTGACGCGGACGAGGTTTGAGAGGGGAATGGGAAGAAGGTCGTCGGTTATCCGGTGATAGAGTCCGGTCCTTTGGAGAACACTCTAAATTATGTTGTCAAACTTTGATGTTTTCGAACTACGTTTTCAGTTTACATTCGAATGTTTCGTTTTATTTAGCACGTTTTAACAAAACAGCTAGGCCAAATTGGGGTCGTTACACTAGCCATCTCCGTTGTCTCATGTTCAGCTCCCTCTGGGTGAAAAGGTACTTCAAATTCTTGTGGTTGGTGAATATCTCGTACTTCATTCCGTACAAATAATGTCTCCAAATCTTAAGTGCGAATACCACCGTGGCAAGTTCCAAATCGTGTGTCGGATAATTCAACTCGTGTACCTTCAGTTGACTATATTCGTATGCTATGACCTTCCCACCTTGCATTAGTACACTCCCGAGTCCTTCTTTCGAGGCGTCGATGTATACCGTGAAGTCTTGTCCCAGTGTGGATAACACCAATTATGGTGCTGATGTCAACTTCGTTTTGAGGCATTCGAAACTCTCTTCACACTTCTCATCCCACGTATTCCTCGTTTCTTTTCGGGTCAAGTTTGTCAGCGGCTTGGCTATTCTTGCAAACCCCTCGATAAACTTCCGATAGTACCCGGCTAATCCTAAGAAACTCGTGACTTCTCGAGCGTTTGTCGGTCTTGGCCAATTCATCACAGCTTCTATCTTCGTTGGATCTACCATCACCCCTCTTAAGGATATTACGTGTCCTAGAAAAGCTATACTGTCCATCCAGATTTCACACTTGCTATACTTGGCATACAACATCTCTTGTCTGAGGGTGTGTAACACTATTCTCAGATGTCGCTCATGCTCCTACCGATTGCGAGACTAAACCAGGATATTGTCAATGAATACCACTCTGAGCTTATCTAGGTACTGACTAAACACCCGATTCATCAAATCCATGAAGATCGTTGGGGCGTTAGTCAATCCAAAGGGTACGACCGTACATTCGTAATGGTTGTATCTCGTTCGAACGGCTGTTTTTGGTATGTCCCTCTCCTTCAGTCGGACCTGATGATACCCTGACCTCATGTCCAACTTTTAGAACACCTCCGAACCTTGTAATTGATCAAATAAGTCGTTGATCCTCGGTAACGGATACTTGTTCTTTATCGTAACTTTGTTTAACTCCCGGTAATCGTAACACAGTCTTAACTCGCCGCTCTTCTTCCTAACAAATAACATCGGTGCTCCCATGGGGAGTTTCTTGGCCTGAGAAATCCGTTTTCTAATAACCACTCAATCTGTTGTTTCAGTTCCTGCATCGCTCTTGGTGCCATTCGGTATGGGGCCTTGGAGATTGGTTGTGTTCCGGGGAGCAATTCTATTTCCATTTCCGCTTCTCTTCGGGATGGTTGACCCGGTAGCTCATCGGGGAACACGTCACTGTATTCGCAAATTACCGGAACTAACTCCAATGGTCCCTTCATTCTCAGTGGTGACAAATGCTAGCCAATTCGACCGACCTCTATACTTTCCATCCTCCCCCATAATCGGTTTGTCGATCAAGTCTCTTTTTCCCTAATGCGGCGTACTAAAAGTGATCGTACGTTCTCGACATTTCACTTGTGCATCGTACTTAGATAACCAATCCATTCCCAGTATAACATCGAATCCCATATCCCTCAATTCAGTCAAGCCTGCTTTTGTTCGTACCATATCCACATCTACCACGCATCCCTTATAGATTCTGTTTGCCTCAAGGGCTTCGGATCCTGGTTTACTTTTATTTAAGCATTACATCCCATTACGACAAACCGTATCGCTAACCTCTTCTACACAAATGAATGCGTCGCCCCACAATCAAATAATACGAAAACTGTAAAGCCATTAATAAGTCGTCGCCCCACAATCAAATTATGTAGAGCGTGAACTAAAACATAATTCAAAAGCATGAAAGTCTAGCGACATAATTTAGAGTATTCTCAAAAGACCGGACTCTATCACCGGACAATCGACGACCTCCTTCCCATGCCCTTCTCATACCTCGTCCACGTCACCTACAAAATCTATAAAGCGGTCACAATCTATTAAAGGAAACTTCACACATACTAAATTTGTTCTTCTATATCATAAATAAAATGTACACACACGCGCAAGTCGTTTCTTTTAATTGTATACTTATTTTCTTCTTCTTATTTCTTTACCCTTATCATTCTTTTCCCTCTTCCCCCCATCTTTTAACTTTACTGTTGCCGAGTGTAACATGCTCGGTACATGTCTCGTCAAAGCCAACCGTTAGCTGTTGGTTGACTCGACGGGCCGTATGATTCCCTTCCCCAGGTGAGTACTTAGGCACTACCCATTTTCTCACCAGGATCCGTTCTGCCCTTTCGTACGTATCTTCCCATTCTCAAACTTATCGTTCCATTCATGAGACATGCCCTTCCTTTGGCGAATCGTGTACTTAGCACGATGCCGGGTTTGGTTGGACGGTCCATCCTCCCTCACCTCGAGTCTTATTAACATTTGCTTCATTCATTCGTGTCTTTTACTTTCTTTCTTACTAGCCTTCCCGATTCCCTACGTCGGAACTTTCCATTACTATACTGTGTTCACTCCGCTTACCTGTTGCTTTCACTTGTTACAATCCCTCCGTGCTTCTCTACATTTCGTAACATATCTTAGTATTTCATTTTCGATGTTATTATCTTATTATGAATTATGTGGTTACCGTAGACCCTACGTATCCTTTCCCTATGACGATCCGACGTTGAATTGCGACGAAAACTACTCTCCTTCCTAGTTTGATGTTTTCGCGATAAACTACTCTCCTTCCTCGAAATCCGTGACAAAAACTAAGGTTTGTGGTTTAGGTTTCAAAATCTACGATAATTTGCTGCATTGGGAGAAATCCGTGACAATTTTGCTGCATGGGGGAAAATCCGCGACAATATTGCTGCCTGGGAAAAATCCGCGACAATATTGCTGCCTCGGAAAAATCCGTGGCAATTTTGCTGCCTGGGGAAAAATCCGCGATAATTTGCTGCCTTAGCAGAAATCGACGACAATTTTGCTGCCTTGAAAAAATCCGCGATAATTTGCTGCTTACGCGACAATTTCGTGTTTAATGGCTTTTCCGGGGTGTTTTCGTGTATAAGTGACTAATGGCTTGGTTTTGGGTCTTTCCACCCCTATTTATACACATTTTAACTTCCCTAATTTACATTTTTACACATTCTTTATTTTTTGCTTTATTTTTCTATCTTTTCGTTTCCTTTTCGTTCTTTCATTCTCGTATCCCTCGTTATTCCTCATCTAGACTTTACCACTATATTCAATTCTATTTTTCTAACATACCTTTTTCCTGGCTAATACACTACCTCCTTCGGTTCGAGTCTCATAGAATGTTTGGGCCTCGTTTGGCCCCTTCAACCTTGGTCACGGTCGATCACCGGACCCCTTCGCCCTGAACCTCCGCCCCACGTTTCTAAGGTGTTATAGTCTCCCTCCTTAAGTAAAATTTCGTCCCGAAACTTGCGTACCTTCAAAAAATTTCAGGTACTGCTTCCTCAACTCGACCTCGGATTCCTATGTATCTTCTTCTCGTACCCGTCATGCCCAGCGGACTCTTACGAGTTCTTGGGATCGATTCCTTAGTGCGCGTGTTCATCTTCCTATTATCGCGATAGTCTGCTTCGCATAAGTGTGGTTATCACGTACGTTCTCCACATGCTCAGTGATCTTTCTAGGGTCCTCGATATGCTTCCGGAGTTGTGATACGTGGAAAACGTCATGTAGCGAGCTCAGCGTTTCGGGTAAGTCTATATGGTATGCCAGACGCCCGATCCTCTCCAGTATCTTGTTCGTACCTGTGTAGCTTGGCCCTAATTTTCCGACCCCCTTGACTCAGCGGAATCATTTGGTTGGACTTATATTTAAATATACATTGTCTGATGTATTAAACTCGAGGGGTCGTCTCCGTTTGTTGGCCCAACTCAGATGCCGATCCTGATCTACTCTTAACTTCTTCCTGATAAGTCTCACATGTTCGGTCGCTTCTTGTACGAGGTGGATCCAATTAGTTTTCTTTCCCCTACTTCATTACAGTGTAGTGGTGTCCAACACCTCCGTCCATAAAGTGCTTCATAGGCGGCATCCCTAGGCTTGAGTAGTAGCTATTATTGTAAGCAAATTCTACCAAAAATAGGGCATTTTCCCAACCTCCATTCCAGCGCGCAGACTCGTAACATATCTTCTAGTGTTTGGATCATTCGTTCAGATTTCCCATCCGTCTGCTGGTGGTGTGCCGTACATATGAGTATCTTCGTTCCTAACCCATCCTGGAGGCTCTTCCAAAATTTGGATTCAAATTTCCCGTCTCGATCTTATACGATGGTGATAAGCACCCCATGTAAACTTACTATCCCTTCCATATAGGTTTTAGCCAATTGTGCCTCCCCATGTTGTTTAGATAGGTAGAAAATGTGCGGACTTAGTCAATCGATCCACCACGACCCAAATGGCGTCATTCTATCTTGGGGGTCCTTGGTAGCAAGGAAGTTAAATCGGTCAGTACCGTTCGTACCAGTCATAACCGGTATGAACGATTTTTCTTATATATCGGTGGTATACCAGTGATATATCGAAACATCGGTATACCGGTCATAACCGATATTTACCGGTATACCACCGGTATGACTACCATGCTTGGTAGTCCCGTCACAAAGTCCATTGTGATGTGATCTCATTTCCACTCTGATATACTTAGCGGTTGTAGCATACCTCCCGATCATTGGTGCTTTGCTATCACTAGTTGGCATGTTTGGCACCGGGCCACGTATGTGGCCACGTCTTTCTTTAGTCCAAGCCACCAAAAAATGTGCTTACGGTCCAGGTACATTTTGGTACTTCCAGGGTGTACCGNATATCAGAACTTTAAGGATCAATTCTATTCAGCTTTTGCGCCTTTTAATACACCAATAAAGTATATTACTTCTTTGACCGCGTTGCGGTATGATTCTTCAAAAAGGTTGTTGGGTTTTATTACCCGTTTTGAGGCCGAGTGTAGGAAGATACCTCAAATTACTGTGAGTGAGAAGGTTGGGGTGCTCCAGCTTATTCTAGCTGGACATCCGTTATGTAACTCTTTGAATAGGGATCCCCCGGAAAGTATGGAGGATTTGGCGTTGAGATGTACACAATACATCCGAGAAGATGAAGGCTTGCAGGATCACGGAGTGATCGAGATTCTGGCGTATGAGTCTCATAATATTGTTGCAAGTCGTGGGCCGGACAAGATTGTCCCGCCTGCAAAACCTAAGTTGAGAGTGTTTCCTACGTACAATTATGAACAAATTTTTGCCGTTATCGAGCAGAAGAAGGGGGATCTCTTCGTTGTCCCCCTCCATTGCAAGAACCAACTTCAGGGACTTACGAATCTCAAGTGTTTTGTCGCTTTCATCGGAGCTTTGGACATGCAACAAATGATTGTCGGGAGTTAATGTCTGAGGTCAAAAGGTTGCTTGAATTGGGTCACCTTGATGAACTGATCAGTACTGTGGAGGCTTTGCCAGAATCCAAGCTGGGAAAGATTGATGTAAGTGTCCCAGTGGGGACAACACCTAAACCCCTGAAAGCCAATGCGCCACAGCCAATCATGAGAGGACGTGGATATGGAGGTAAGCGTGGTCAGCGTCAAGGAGGTGGACAGAGGGGATTCATTATTGGTGGTAGACAGAATCAAAGAGACGGAGGAAGAGGAAACCACTATCGTGGTCGCGGCAGAAACCATTTCATAGAAATCAGCAAGGGTACAAATATGAAGCTTACCCAACAGCACCTGCAAACCAGCAAGCACTACCTCCTCCTCCGGCTGGCCCCGACCCGGGCTAACCGATTTGGAATGTTGAGAATGCTCAACCAAATGGGGTAATCTAGGCCCCAACATTATGACTAGCGTCGGGGGAAGAAGCGTCGGTGATTCAAACCGTGCCCGTAAACGCTCTTATCAGGCACTGCACCAGAAGGGGCGCTTAATGGAAGTTAACACGGTCTAGCTAACATATTTGGACAGAATGACAATCTCTTTCGGACCTAAGGATTTATCTGGGGTTTTCTCCCCACAAGACTATGCGTTGGTTGTCTCCGTAATTATTGCTAATCATCCTGTTTCTTGAGTGCTGGTAGATACCAGAGCTGCTACCAATATATTGACTCGTGTAGCCTTTGAGCAGATGGCTTTGAAAGGAACATCCCAGCTCCAGCCCGTACATACAAAGTTGGTTGGTTTTAACAATAGCGTCGTTGCTGCTGAGGGATCTGTTTTTCTGCTGGTAACCTTGGGCGATCCCGAAATATCAAGGACTTTGATGGTGGAATTTGTGGTGGTGGAATTGGTGGTGGTGGATCTCCGTATACTCCCCTATAATGCGATCCTTGGGAGAAGTTGTTTGAACCAATTTGGGGCTGTGTTATCTCAACCACATTTGATGATGAAGTTCCCAACACCGCTAGGGGTTGGAAAGATGAAGGGAGATCAAGAGCTGGCGCGATCTTGTTAGAATGTGATGTGTAGAAGTGGTATGGACGGATCAAAAGCAAAGATACCCGTTTGTATGGTGGAATTCTCATCCGATGAAATTATTAATACAATTGAGGGACTGTCTCTTAGGAAGTTTAAAGAAAATGATATGAAGATGGAGCCTCTGGGAATCAAGACAGTGCCTTTATTCCCCGATAACCTGGAAAAGACAATGACGATCAGTTCTGAATTGTAACCAGAGGTTGAGAAGGAGGTAATTTCTTTTTTGCAAAGTAACGTAGTTGTTTTTGCTTGGTCTTATCAGGATTATGTGGGGGTTGATCCCCAAGTCTGTTCTCATAGACTCAATGTTAACCCATATGTGCGACCAGTTCATCAGAAGAAGAGGAAGTTTTCCCCTTAGAAAGAGAGGGCGATTGATGAGGATGTGGAAAGTTTGTTGCAGGCAGGATTCATAGAGCCTGTTAGATACGCGGATTGGGTCTCGAATCCAGTGGTGGTCCCAAAGTCGAATAATGGATGGAGAGTTTGTATTGATTTTACTAATTTGAATATAGCATGTCCGAAGGATCCGTATCCGCTGCCGGCCATTGACATGATGGTGGATGCAGCCTGTGGATTTGAATTCCTTAGTATGTTAGATGCTTTTAAAGGATATAATCAAATTTTTATGCATTGTGAGGACAAGTTGTTTACTTCATTTATGACAAATAAAGACATTTTTTGCTATAGAGTTATGCCATTTGGGTTGAACAATGATGGGGCCACCTATCAACGTTTAATGAATTCGATGTTCAAAGATATGATCGGAAAGTCTTTGGAGGTTTATATCGACGATATATTGATAAAGAGTAAACATGGGGAAACCACATCCAGTATTTGAATGATTGTTTTGGTATACTGAGAAAGTATAGGATGAAATTAAATCCGCTTAAGTGTGTGTTTTGTGTGAAAGGAGGCAAGTTCCTTGGCTTTATGGTGTCTGAAAGAGGATTTGAGNCGTCACCTACAAAATCAGTAAAGAGGTCACAATCTATTAAAGGAAACTTCACATATACCATATTTGTCCTTCCATTTCTTAAATAAAACGTACACACACACGTAAGTCGTTTCTTTTAATCGTATACTTATTTTCTTCTTTTGTTTCTTTACCCCTTTCATTCTTTTCCCCCTCCCCTCATCTTTTAACTTCACTGTTGCCGAGTGTAACATGCTCGGTACATGTCCCGCCCAAGCCAATCGTTAGCTGTTGGTTGACTCGACGGGCCGTATGCTTCCCTTCCCCGGGTGAGTACTTAGGCGCTACCCCTTTCTTACCCGGATCCGTTCTGCACTTTCGTACGTATCTTTCCATTCTGGAACTTATCGTTCCCTTCATGAGGCATGCCCTTCCTTTGGCGAATCGTGTACTAAGCATGATGTCGGGTTCGGTCGGACGGTCCATCCTCCCTCACCCCGAGTCTTATTAACATTTGCCTCATTCATTCGTGTCTTTTACTTTCTTTCTTACTAGCCCTTCCCATTTCCCCTACGTAGGAACATTCCCTTACTACATTGTGTTCACTCCGCTTACCTGTTGCTTTCACTCGTTACAACCCCTTCGTGCTTCCTGCATTCCATAACATATCTTAGTACTCGATTTCCGATGTTATTATCTCATTATTAACTATGTGGTTACCGTAGACCTTATGTATCCTTTCTCTCTCACTATCCGACATTGAGATGCGACGAAAAACCCAAATTTGATGTTTCCGCGATAAATTATTCCATTCCTCGAAATCCATGATAAAAAAGAGGTTATGAGGTTTGTGGTTTCGGTTTTCGAGGTAATTTACGTAAAACTTGAAAATCCGAGACAATTTGTGGTTAAGGGCAAATCTCGATAATTTGGGTCTTCGACAATTTGTGGTTTAGGTTTTCCTCGACAATTTTGTGATTTAGGTTTTCCGCGATAATTTTGCTCTCTCCACAAATCCGCGATAATTTTTTACGTTTCCACGATAATTTCGTGTTTTTTCGGGTTTTTCGTGGCTAAGTGATAAATGACTTGGTTTTGGGTCTTTCCACTCCTATTTATAGACATTTTAACTTCCCTAAATTACATTTTGACCCCTCCTTTATCTTTTGCCTTACATTTCTATCTTTTCGTTTCCTTTTTCGTTCTTTCATTCCCGTATCTCTCATTATTCCTCATCTAGGCCTTACCACTATATTCCCTCCTATTGTTCTAACATACCTTTTTCCTGGCTATTACATCATGACTCCCACACCATGTGCAATATCAGGTCTCGTACAGACCATTGCATATATCAAACTGCCGACCACTGAAGAGTAGGACACATTCTTCATCTATTCAAACTCCTGGTCTGTAATAGCCCACGAAAAGGTATGTTAGAACAATAGGAGAAAATATAGCGGTAACGTCTAGATGAGGAATAACGAGGTATACAAGAATGAAAGGAGGAAAAAGGAAACGAAAAGATAGGAAAGTTAGACAAAAGACCAAGAAGGGGACAAAATATAAATTAAGGGAGTTAAAATGTCAATAAATTGGGGTGGAATCGCCCAAAATCAAGTCATTTGTCACTTAGGCACGGAAAACCCAAAAACACGAATTCACCTTGGATTTCTAACACCCGAATTCACTGCAAAAAATTGGAGAGCAAATTCATCGTGGAAATTAAGCTTCCAAATTCACCACGCAAAAACCTAAACCCCAAATTGGCACGGAAAATGCCCCAAACGCTAAATTCACCGCGGATTTCCGAACTTCAATTTCATCGCGGATTTTCGATTCAAATTTCATCGCGGATTTACCCTAAACCACAAATTCACCTCGTATTTTCAGAATTGTGTAATTCACCATGAAAACCTAAACCCCAAACCTCAATTCACCACAGATTTCGAAGAATAAAGTAATTCATCGCGGAAACATCAAATTGGGGTGTTTTCTACTCGTTTCAACATCGAATTGTGAAAGAGGAAAAATACGTAGGGTCTATGGTGATATTACCCGGGTATATTTCTTGCACTTATCCATACCCGGGGACTCGTCCGACGCAGTTATTGGTATTTTCGGTATTATTGGTATTTTCAGTATTTTCGGTATTTTGACCGGGTGGCTTTCTCAAGTGGTATTCTCGCTATTCTGGCTCGCTGGACCCCGTATAAAGTCTCTGTAAGCATTTCGGGACATTTCGTGTTATTTCGGCCCCGGACGGGGCCAGGGGTATTTTCGTCANATTGTGGTGGTGGAGGAGTGGCGTGTCTTATTTCCCCAGTCGGGGACGTCACTTCTTGTAAACTCGACGCCAGCTCGGCCGCGGCAGTTTGGTTCCGAGCCCCCGGTGGCGCCTCAAAGATAAGCTCATCGTCCTCCGCAAGTATATCACGGAGGAAATTCAGCCGTCCCCCCTTTTTGTTTGGTTCTTTGCTGGAGCCATTAATTTATCTGCAAGACAAGTAAGTTAGGTGAGAAACGCGAAGCGGAAATTAAAAGCATATATAAATCAAATTCCTAAGGTTCTTTCCTATCAAAGAAGAGTTATCAAGTTAGCCCCGATATGAATATGCGGTTCAGATACCTAGTAGTTCTCTATTAAAATGGGGAGGGACAGGAAAGAGGTTGAAAGCAACAAGGATCGGGGCGTAGAATAAGGTCTTCACGGTCCAGTCAGCGCCGTCCGACCTAGAGCAATCGAGGAGTGCCTTCCTCAGGGGTCTCGGAAGGGTCGTCCGAGGAATGGGGCCGTAGGCTTCGGGAAAAAATTGTTCCCCTTCAACAGGGAACCACCAAGGAAGACTTAGAGGAGACAGCCTCGTATCCCCCACACCACAAACAAAAAAGAAGTGTTTCTTCCAGTCGTGATTGGAGTGGGGAGTGGAAAAAGGGAATGGGCTTGTCTTGTGCCTCGTGTGGAAAAATATACAACCTTGGGCACCAAAATTGATAGCAGTACTAATGTGGAAAATTTTTAAAAAAAGGTCTATGGTCAAAGGAATGCAATTCACCTCCATGAATATTATGAAGGCGACGACAAAAGAGATTGAATTAGGGTTTAGTTGGAAAAGATGAATTTGTAGATGCGTGAGCAACTCTACGATGAAAGGATGAAGAGGAAAACGAAGGTCACACTCTAAGTATTCAAGAGAAATAGTGTGGGTGGTGATCGGAGGTGTCAAAAGGCGGTCGGTGGGATCAGGATGGTATAAGACACAGTCGGAAGGGAGATAATACTGTTCAAGAACCGATACCCACTTCCGAGCATGCATGCTATAAGGTTGGTTAAAGGATTTGAGGGCTTTAGCCACTGAACATTGAGGGCCGAGGGGGCTTTCGAGACGAGCGATCGTCTCGAAAAAATGAGAATTAAAGGTGGAAAGGCAGGAAGGAAAAGGGGCCGTGATGAGGAGTCCGAATGATCTGAGGATGAAGTAGTGGCGAAGCTCGAGGATTCGGTTCGATCGGAAGTCATTGGTAAATTTAGTTCAAAATTATTTTTTGAACTTATTTTTACAAATTTTATTAAGTGTCTCGCGAGTTGTTGGCAAAAAGTTGCGAGAATTACTGTTCAAGTCCTTAGTCGCGAGTTGTGGAAGATGTGTCGCGAGTAGTACAGTCCTCGCGAGTTGTGGCTGTAAGTCTTGTTTAAGGTAGTCGCGAGTTATCGTTGCGACTGCTATAGTGTTCGTGAGTTATACAAGTTTAAAAGGAGTCGTGAGTTTTTTATGACAAGGCGCGGATGGCATAGTTGCTACGACATGTCGCGAGTGCTCAGGATTCAGCGCAAGAAAATGAGTTATAAGGAGCGTACAGCGTATTTATATGGGTAATATCTCGAAATTTTCACCCGATCTCAGAATCTGGCGTTCTTAGTGACAAAACGATCGTATCGGCGAGGGGATTTCAACCGTACTAAGGGTTTCTCCAAGGTGGCTCCCAGACGATAATCGGCTTTCGGTACGAGCTGGTGATGTATGGTTTACGACTCAGAATCTGAATCTGAAAATCAGGGGACTATTGATATTACCCGGGTATATTCTCCTGTATTTATCCTTACCCGAGGCTCATCCGACGTGGCTATGTAATATTTTCGGTATTTTCATATGTCTATAGCGAGGTGTTCTCAGGGGGTATTCTCGTAATTCAAGCTCGCTGGGCCCCGTATAAAGCTTCTGTAAGTGTTTTGAGGTGTTTTGGGTTATCTCGGCCCCGGACGGGGCCAAGGGAATTTTCGTAATTTGCCACCCGGGAGCACATCGGTCGGGTGCAACGATGTTATGTGGCTGCTTGTTCTCTGCTTGGAGGCAAAGAATTAATATACGAGGTTTTCCGGTATTATCTCATCGTATTTCCGACTAAAATCTCGACAGTGATGGATTCCCGAAACTTCAAGACGGCGTGACATTTATTACAATATAATTATAGGTTATTTAAGTATTTTGGGCTAAGTGAAGTAAACTGGGCTCATGGGCTCAAGTAAGTGAAGTTGGGTTGAATTTCTCTATAAATACAAACCCTATTGCATTTGGAGGGGTTCAGACTGTTATCGCGCTTCCCAAGGAAAGTATTGCTTTTTTGCACACTGTAGAGTCGCGACTTATCGCCTGATCATAGCCATTCGCGACTTGTTGTTTTTCATCCCGCACCCGTGACTTATTGCTCGTAGTCGCGACTTACTGTTACATTCGCGAGTTATCCCTCTGCTGCACGCACTCGCGACTTGTTGTTACCCCAGCCTGTCTCGCGAGTTGTTGCCCTGATACCTGTTCGATAGCTATTGTTTTGTCCATTCGCGAGTTGTTGACCACAACTCGCGACTGCGTACCTTACGTGCTCGTCGGAGTGTTTTCGATCGTTTTTCGAGCCGTTTTCATCTTGATTATTGTTATCACCTCATTGTACTTGTTACCTGAGATTATTATAGTGGAAACCAAGGTAGAGCTTCTCTCTCCCGAGGACGTAAGCTCACACATTGTGGGTCCAACCTCGTATATCGCTCGTGTCCTCACAACAATTAAATTTCGAATAACTGAAAATTGACTGATCATAAACAAACACTCTAAAACATTTTTAGACGAGATCAACAGCGACACAAGAAATTTAACGTGTAAACCCGGAAAGGGTAAACCACGTGACCGATGGAAACATTCAAATTCACTATCACTTGAGAAGATTAAAACACACACACATGAAGAGGAAAACTCGGAATACAAGAGTATTGAAGTACATAACAATGAACCCTAAGACCCCATTATATAGATGAGGTGGTTGAGATAATTAAGGTAATTAACAAATATTTCTAATATTTGATCATATATTCATATATGATTATCCATGATCTAATCATATATATGTATCATTATACAATGATTTGATATTATCTTGTTTCCTTCAATATCTCATTCCATAACTGCTGATATCTTAGACCAGTGGGCCCCACTATATCTCAGTTCGGTCCTCAACCCGATTGCTTTTTTCCCTTTGTCACCTTCGGTATTGCGTACTTCGGTCCACAACTGATCGGTACCAATATTGCCTATCATTATTCAAGTGTGCCGATCGACCATGTGTGCCTGATCTTCCATGTGTGCCTGATCGACCACATTGTCGATCATCATCCAAGTGTGACCGAACGATAACAATACCAATCTCCACACTTAAAAATCTCCCACTTGGAGATCGATTATACATCTTCTCTTGATAGTGTCAGCTCACCAACTCATTTGGTGAGACCAACTAGAGCTATGCATAGCTCTAGCTTTCCCATAGTGACTCCCTTTGTCAACATGTCTGCCGGATTTTCAGTGCCTTTGATCTTCATCCACTGAAGCGCATTTCTCTTGAGCAGATCTCTAATGTAGTGATACTTCAACTCAATGTGCTTTATCCTCGCATGAAATACCTGGTTTTTCCCCAAACATATGGCACTCTGACTGTCACTATACAATGTCCGCAGATCGTCTCTTTACCAATCTCCATCAGGAAATTCTGAAGCCACGCCATCTTCTTTCCTTTTTCGGAAATTGCAACATACTATGCCTCATTTGAGGAAAGTGAGGCACACTTTTGCAACTTCGACTTCCAACTAAAAGCTGTAACGCCAATAGTAAATACATACCCCGATTTACTCTTCCGATCGTCCAGATCTACTCCAATGTCGCCATCCACGTACTCTATTAGTTCGATTGGTCCCCTTGAAAACACAGCTCCCGCCCTCATGTCCCTTTGAGGTATCGTAGCAACCATATCACTGCTTCCCAATGCTCTTTCACAGGGTTCGACATGAACATGCTCATTTGTAAAGACACGAATTTGGGCCTAGCTGATTTGGTAAAAATGTATTAAATAAAACGAAATGTTCGAGCGTAAACTAAAATATAAATCAAAAGCATTAAAGTCTAGCGACATAATTCAGAGTATTCTCAAAGGAGCGGATACTATCACCGGACAACCGACGACCTCCTTCCCATGCCCTCCTCATACCTCGTCCGTGTCACCTACAAAATCTGTAAAGCGGTCACAATCTATTAAATGAAACTTCACATATACCATATTTGTCATTCCATTTCTTAAATAAAATGTACACACACACGAAAGTCGTTTCTTTTAATCGTATACTTATTTTCTTCTTTTGTTTCTTTATCCTTATCATTCTTTTCCCCCTCTCCTCATCTTTTAACTTCACTGTTGCCGAGTGTAACATGCTCGGTACATGTCCCGCCCAAGCCAACCATTAGCTGTTGCTTGACTCGACGGGCCGTATGCTTCCCTTCCCCGGGTGAGTACTTAAGTGCTACCTCTTTCTTACCCGGATCCGTTCGGCCCTTTCGTACGAATCTTTCCATTATGGAACTTATCGTTCCCTTCATGAGGCATGCCCTTCCATTGGCGAATCGTGTACTAAGCATGATGTCGTGATCGGTCGAACGGTCCATCCTCACTCACCCCGAGTCTTATTGACATTTGCCTCATTCAATCGTGTCTTTTACTTTGTTTCTTACTAGCCCTTCCCATTTCCCCTACGTAGGAACCTTCCCTTCCTATATTTGTGTTAACTCCGCTTACCTGTTGCTTTCACTCGTTACAACCCCTTCGTGCTTCCCTGCATTCCGTAACATATCTTAGTACTCAATTTCCGATGTTATTATCTCATTATTAACTATGTGGATACCGTAGACCCTACGTATCCTTTCTCTCTCACTATCCGACATTGAGATGTGACGAAAACACCCAAATTTGATGTTTCCGCAATAAATTATTCCATTCCTCGAAATCCATGAAAAAAATGAGGTTATGAGGTTTGTGGTTTCGGTTTTCACGGTAATTTACGTAAAACTTGAAAAACCACGACATTTTGTGGTTAAGGGCAAATCCCGATAATTTGGGTCTTCGAGATTTCCGTGACAATTTTGTGGTTTAGGTTTTCCACGACAATTTTATGGTTTAGGTTTTTCGCGATAATTTTGCTCTCTCCACAAATCCGAGACAATTTTCTACATTTCGGCGATAATTTCGTGTTTTTTCGGGTTTTTCGTGGATTTTTCGTGGCCAAGTGATAAATGACTTTGATCTTGTCTAAAAATGTTTTATATATTTATTCTTAGATCAGTCAATTTTATGATTAATTCGTAATTTGTGTTTTGTGGGGACACGAGCAATATACGAGGTTGGGCCCACAATGTGTGGGCTTACGTCCTCGGGAGAGCGATGCTCTACCTTGGTTTTCACTATGATGAGCAAATGATACAAATACAATGGGATAATAACGATAAAACGGGTGAAAACGGATCGAGAAACGATCGAATACGTAGTTACACTGCACTCGGCGCGAGTGAACAGTGCAGAAGGTGGATTGGGCGCGACAAAAGGCTAGTCGCGACGAGTGAGTGACTCGTCGCGGTTTGGCTTCAAAGTGTGATTCGTCGCGGATTGGTTCAGAGGCGGTTCGTCGCGGCTAGGTTAGTCGCGAGTCAGGGGAACGAAGGCTGACTCGNATTATTAACTATGTGGTTACCGTAGACCTTATGTATCCTTTCTCTCTCACTATCCGACATTGAGATGCGACGAAAAACCCAAATTTGATGTTTCCGCGATAAATTATTCCATTCCTCGAAATCCATGATAAAAAAGAGGTTATGAGGTTTGTGGTTTCGGTTTTCGAGGTAATTTACGTAAAACTTGAAAATCCGAGACAATTTGTGGTTAAGGGCAAATCTCGATAATTTGGGTCTTCGACAATTTGTGGTTTAGGTTTTCCTCGACAATTTTGTGATTTAGGTTTTCCGCGATAATTTTGCTCTCTCCACAAATCTGCGATAATTTTTTACGTTTCCACGATAATTTCGTGTTTTTTCGGGTTTTTCGTGGCTAAGTGATAAATGACTTGGTTTTGGGTCTTTCCACTCCTATTTATAGACATTTTAACTTCCCTAAATTACATTTTGACCCCTCCTTTATCTTTTGCCTTACATTTCTATCTTTTCGTTTCCTTTTTCGTTCTTTCATTCCCGTATCTCTCATTATTCCTCATCTAGGCCTTACCACTATAGTCCCTCCTATTGTTCTAACATACCTTTTTCCTGGCTATTACATCATGACTCCCACACCATGTGCAATATCAGGTCTCGTACAGACCATTGCATATATCAAACTGCCGACCACTGAAGAGTAGGACACATTCTTCATCTATTCAAACTCCTGGTCTGTAATAGCCCACGAAAAGGTATGTTAGAACAATAGGAGAAAATATAGCGGTAACGTCTAGATGAGGAATAACGAGGTATACAAGAATGAAAGGAGGAAAAAGGAAACGAAAAGATAGGAAAGTTAGACAAAAGACCAAGAAGGGGACAAAATATAAATTAAGGGAGTTAAAATGTCAATAAATTGGGGTGGAATCGCCCAAAATCAAGTCATTTGTCACTTAGGCACGGAAAACCCAAAAACACGAATTCACCTTGGATTTCTAACACCCGAATTCACTGCAAAAAATTGGAGAGCAAATTCATCGTGGAAATTAAGCTTCCAAATTCACCACGCAAAAACCTAAACCCCAAATTGGCACGGAAAATGCCCCAAACGCTAAATTCACCGCGGATTTCCGAACTTCAATTTCATCGCGGATTTTCGATTCAAATTTCATCGCGGATTTACCCTAAACCACAAATTCACCTCGTATTTTCAGAATTGTGTAATTCACCATGAAAACCTAAACCCCAAACCTCAATTCACCACAGATTTCGAAGAATAAAGTAATTCATCGCGGAAACATCAAATTGGGGTGTTTTCTACTCGTTTCAACATCGAATTGTGAAAGAGGAAGAATACGTAGGGTCTATGGTAACCAAATAGTTCATAATAAGATAATAACATAGAAAATCGGGTACTAATAATATGTGTTACGGAATGCAAGGAAGCATTGAAGGGATTATAACAAGTGAAAGCAACAGGTAAGCGGAGTGAACGCAATATAGTAAGGAAAGGTTCCGACGTAGGGAAACAGGAAGGGTTAATAAGAGGGAAAGTAAAAGACACAGATGAATGATAATAAGACTCGTGGTGAGGGAGGATGGACCGTCCGACCGAACCCAGCATCGTGATTAGTACACGATTTGCCAAAGTAAGGGCATGCCTGATGAAGGGAACGATAAGTTCCAGAATGGAAAGATACGTACGAAAGGGTAGAACGGATCCGGGTGAGAAAAGGGGTACCGCCTAAGTACTCACTCGGGGAAGGGAAGCATACGGCCCGTCGAGTCAACCAACAGCTAATGGTTTGCTTGGGCGGGACATGTACCGAGCATGTTACACTCGGCAACAGTAAAGTTTAAATGAAAAGGAAAAGAATGATAAGGGGGAAAGTAATAAGAAAAAGAAAATAAGCATATGATTAAAAGACACGGCTTATGTGTGCGTTTTATTCAAGAAATGAAATGACAGATAGAGTGTGTGAAGTTTCCTTTTAATAAATTGTGACCGTTTTACAGATTTTGTAGGTGACGAGAACGAGGTATGAGAAGGACATGGGGAGGAGGTCGTCGTTTGCCGGTGCTAGAGTCCGGTCTTTTGGGAATGCTTTAGATTATGTCGTTAGACTTCAATGCATTTTGAATTATGTTTTAATTTACGCTTGAACATTTCGTTTTATTTAGTATGTTTTTACCAAATTGAGCTAGACCCAAATTAGGGTCGTTACATGAATAATGTTCCATTTATGAATAGCAACCAAGGCAAACAAAACTCAAATAGTATCAAACCTTGCAATATTAGAAAATGTATCAAAATAGTCAATACATTGTTGTTGATCATACCCCTTTACAACCAACTTTGCTTTAAATTTGAGAAAATTGCAAGGATGACACCCAATATTTAAAATAGTGTAAAAACGATGCTCTTATAGTTTAAATATTGCGTATGAAGCATCCAAAGTTTAGATACTGTGTGTGGTTGACCCTCTAATTTTTTAAATTTGTAAACAATATTCTCTCAAAGTTTAAAAATTATATGGATGACCCCCAAATTTCTAAAACCGTTTATATTTGACTCTTAAATCCAATAATTTTTTGAGTTTATATACGAAGTAAAATTATCATGAAATATAATACAAAATATTGTAAGACATATTCGTCTTTTAACAAGCGGATGATACATATTTCCAGGTATATATTTCTCCGAGTCAATTATGAACACTTTAATTTGTTCGAATGCTAAATATCAAATCAGTAAATAAAATTGATCAATTTCAACATGTGGAAAGAACAAAGTCAATTAGGTAAAAACTCAAACAAAAGTGTTGAAACTTTGGGGGCCAACAATGCAATTTTTAAACTTTGAGGGTGTAAGACTTCCAGTTTTATGTGATATCTTAATACATTATTTAATTTATTAGACATTCTTTAAGATAGGAAATGAGTCTTGGGAATCATGTTTTTAAGAAATAAAACTAACTAAACCTTATATTTGGGGTTTAGTGTTGTCATGATGTCATTGGAGCAAATTGATCCATTTTTTCTTGTCTTGCACGAGGGCTTGGCTGTGTATATGGATAAGTATATTTTTTAAGTGTTACTTTATTAAAGAAATAGGAAGAAACAGCCTAGGAAACTCATGAAAACGAGCAGCCAAACTACATCCGCGAGTTTTGTGAGTTAGTCAAAGAAAATGAGTCTATGTTGTCTAATAAGTGTTCTCAATTCTAAAGAGTTCTTTTTATAGCAGATATAGGGAAATCAGGGAAAAACGAAAGGTAAGAGGGATGACTGAGAGAAGCATGTAGTTTAGCCAGCATATACATCATGTTACTGTTGTATGTTGTGAATTTTGTTGTGACAGCTAAGAATGTCGTATTGTTATGATTTTTACATTTTCTAAAATCTACGTGTGTCTATTTTCAAGGAAAATTTACGTTGTTATAAAATGATATCAGACCAGAACGTTATGTTATGATTTTCAAGAACAGTACATTTTTTCTTGAAAGCAGTACAGTCAAGTTCGTGGTGTGATTTCGTATGTTTCCAGAGCTCTGACTAAATTGCTTATACTTATAACATTTTAGAAAATCGAAATGGCTTTCAAATGAGTATTTTTATATGATTTTCCGATATCATTTGGCTCTCAAAAATACAAATGTTTACAACGTTGACATACTGTTGTATGGTTTAAAAACTGTTTTTTATGTCATGTATGTGATTATGTGAAAATTCGAGAGCTTCTAGATGCACAACTCTGACAACATGTAATTAAGAACATGGTTTCATTCAAGATATGAGCTAGCTACAAGGAAAGATTTATAAGGATGTGGCCACATATAGAGTAAGCATGAGGTGAAGCCGACCCTCGGAAGTGTCGATAGTTTGGTCGCACTTTCTGTCCACTTCTGAGGTTAGGGGACTCATGTATCATGATCCTTAATTCTTAGTGATGCATAAGCCAAGGGTTGAGGCAGGGCCAGGACTATTATCTGGAAACCACGATCACATAAATAAGAACAACTGTCTGCAAGATTACGTGTTTATGATTATGTTGAATGTCATTGATTACAGGTTTACATGATTTATTGCATTGATATTATTCTTGCTTGTCTCTAATTGCTCTCATGACCTCTTAATGAACTAGTATACACAGGTAGCGAAGACGAACAGTAGAAAATTCGGCTGCCAAAATCAAGTCAAAATATTAAGTCGGTAGATGTATGAAGTCTTGTAAATAAAACTTAGTGTGTTTTATGTTGTGTGTATCGTTAGGATATCGTAATGTTACTATGTAAATTAGCTTACGCTGTTTTTAAATAAGTTTATGTATTATAGTTTCATGTAAGGTCTTGTGTTCCAATTTTTAGAGCACGTCATCATATTATTTAAGTAAATTAAGTATAGTAAACTAAGTTAATAAGTTTGGTATGAGAAAGGTCATGACAAGTTTGGTATCGGAGCCGAACCATAGGACATGATCTTGGCAGATAGGAATAGGTCAAGGCATGAGTAAGAAGTAGTTTTAAATGAGTCTTATCTTTGTTTACTAATTTATATGTGTACATGAGTTAGATATGGTATCTTCT
>RWGZ01001349.1:61959-74963 GCA_009725065.1 Utricularia reniformis | reverse complement strand
TATGCTTCTTCCCCAATTAACTTAAGCAATGATATAAACACAGTTACTTCTAGTGAGTTCTGTGGAGTAATTAGAATTGCTGTATTGCCTGATGATAATCCTGATTCAGAGTATGTTTTAGATAGATTCAGTTCTTGTTACCCTGTGAGTGGGGATGCTTCTTTCACAAAGCCCTTTTGTGTAGAGTATAAATGGGATAAAAAAGGGTGGGGAGATTTGTTAATGTTAGCAAATCCTCTCCATCTTCAGCTTCTCTCAGATTCAGATTGCTCAGTTTCTGTTCTTGAGAGCTTTAAGTACAAAAGTATCGATGGAGAACTTATGGGTGTAATTGGAGATTCATGGGTTCTGAGAAGTGATCCAGTTTCTGTAACATGGCATTCAATCAAAGGGATCAATGAGGTATATTTCTCTGAAATTATTCATTCATTAATCCATGATGTGGAGTCACTTAATTCTTGTACAATTACCACATCTTCATCTTACTTTTATGGGAAATTGATTGCTAGAGCTGCTAGGCTTGCACTTATAGCTGAAGAAGTATGTTATTTTGATGTTATTCCAGCTATTATAAAATTCTTGAAAGACACAATTGTGCCTTGGTTAGATGGAACTTTCAGTGTAAACGGCTTTCTATATGATTCGAAATGGGGTGGAATCGTAACTAAGCAAGGATCAGTCGAACCCGGTGCAGATTTCGGTTTTGGAGTTTATAACGATCACCATTATCACATTGGCTATTTCATTTATGCTATCTCTGTTCTTGCTAAGATTGATATTGCTTGGGGAAGAAAGTATATGCCTCAAGCTTATTCACTTATGGCAGATTACATGAATTTGAGCAACGGATCAAACTCGAACTACACTCGTCTCCGATGCTTTGATCTATGGAAACTCCATTCATGGGCTGGAGGGCTTACAGAATTCGGAGACGGACGTAATCAAGAAAGCACGAGTGAAGCTGTAAACGCATATTACTCCGCAGCGTTAATGGGATTAGCTTATGGAGATAGTCACCTTGTTTCTATAGGATCAACATTAACAGCACTAGAAATTCAAGCTGCACAAACATGGTGGCATATTAAGAAAGGTAACAATATATATCCTAAAGAATTCACTCAAAGCAACAGAGTTATCGGAGTTTTATGGGCGAATAAACGAGACAGTGCATTATGGTTCGCACCGAATGAATGGAAAGAATGTAGGGTTGGAATTCAACTACTCCCTATACTTCCTATAAGTGAAGCTTTATTTTGTGATGTAGAGTTTGTGAGAGAAGTAGTGAAGTGGAGTTTAGCGGCGTTATCTCGAGAAGGAGTTGGAGAAGGATGGAGGGGATTTGTTTATGCATTGCAAAGTGTGTATGATAAAAATGGAGCTTTGGAGAATATTAGGAGTTTAAATGGACATGATGATGGGAACTCGTTAAGTAATCTTCTTTGGTGGATTTACAGTAGAGATGAAGATGGTGATCGGGGAAGTAGGTTGCAGAAACTTAGCTGGTTCAGACATTATTGTCGTTGAATCTACAGTTTGTTTCAGGGTAAAAGATGCAAGAAAAAAACAAGGGTGTTGAAGAATGATGAAATCTTGCTTTTTATACATTGTATATATGTACATTTACCTCCCTTATGTGTGCTTGTTTTTTAGCAGGCTTGAGTTTGTACATTTAATAAGTTGTATTTAAAACTCGATCATAATTAATACAATAATCTCATTGTTAATTACTATTACCACTAGTTCTGAAAAGTTGAACCAAACATATAATTTATGTAATCTATAACTATAATTAATTCTATTAGGGCCATAATTCATATTTAATCCAATGTTTTTATACTGGTCCGGAGTAATGTTTCGATTCGAACCGATAAGGCTAGTAAGAATTTTTTTTTCCTTGGATCGACCCGGAAACCTGATATCAGTCGAAATATCAGTACCATCCGGTTTTCATCGTACCTGCCGGTATAAAAATATTGATTTAATCATTCAAGATTTTGAGATATTTAAATAAGAAAAATTTCATTTTTAATCTTTCAAATTTGCACCAAAATCAATTTTAGTTATTCAATTCAAACAAATTCAAATTAAATCCTTCAAATTTGATATATTATCAATTTTAGTTCAAAATGACTAAAATACCCTCAAGCTCAAATAAATATAGTAATTGCAATTAAATTAACATTTACGAACAAACCTTTAATAATAGAAACTCTTGACTATGTACTAATAATAATTTTTTAGGTAAAACAATCGAAATTTTGTAGAAATTTGGGACCCAAAATTCAAGATGTAAGTTTATGTGTTAAACATTACTTTATATTGACATATCGACAATTTCGATTATATATATTAATTATTAACTTAAATAATTATTTAATCATGTAAATTTTTATTAAATTAAATAGCGGTATAATCAAAATCAAAGAACACATTCTAGATAATGTATAATATGATACATAGATAATATAATTCATATATATAAAAATACATTTAACATCAATAATTTCAAAATAGCTTGAAATTCGGAAATTCGGGCTGGAAAATCATTGGACACTATTTTTTTCAATATTAAAATATTTATTTTCAAAAATATATTTATTACTTTTCTCGGACTGAATCCGAGAAACCGTACTATGACCAAAAAATGTGATATCGAGTAGTATAATCCGATATTTGATTTACAACCAATATATCGGCAATATACATCATATATAAAGAAAATGCTTAATGCATAATATTGCTCCCGAGTCCAAAATTTCGATGAGATTTGAGTCGTTCACTAAAAAATAATTTTTTAGTATAAAGTTTAAAAATTCTCACTATTAAAACATTGGATTGTATATACGGAAATTTAATTCAACCATATTTACTAAATTTATTTAATCTTAAGGATATTTTAATAATTTAGATTAAAATTAATAATATATCAAATTTGAAGAACTTAATTTGAATTTGTCTTATTTAAATGGCTAAAATTGATTTTGAAGTAAATTTGAAAGATTAAAAATGAAATTTTTTCTATTTAAATATGTGTCCTTTATCTCAAAATAGTACAAATTAAATATATAAGTTAATATTGTCAATACATGAAGTTATGTATTAGGAATCAACTAAATTATTTAAATTAAAAAAAAATGAAAGACTAAATAGAACTTTATCTTATGAATCATTAGAAATATAAAAAATATGATATAAAATATCGCATATATAATTTTAAATATGTAAAAATATTAAGGATAGTTTCATTTATAAATATCAAGCTTTATCATAACAACAAGTTAAGTTATTTGTAGTATTACTATTTTTAGCTAATTGTGAATTTACAAGAAAATGAACAATTAGAAATAAAGTTTATCCTTATTTAAAATACATTAATAATTAAACATTAGTATTACCTTCAAAATTCAAAACAATAGGAACATTATCTACTACATATACCATATTTTAAATTGGTTCAAACCCAATAAACTAGTGTCAACACCGATTCAATTCATTCAAAAAAATCATATATCGAAACCAGATCACCACATCATAAAACCGGTTTGAATCCGATCTAAATATTAAAAATCGGTCAAAATCGATCCGATAAATCATAACTTGGTATATTGAACCTAAAGTATGACCTATTGATACTGAATTTTGACACATATACAATAAAATTGAAAAAAATAACATTGATATAATTGCAATTAAATTAATAAATAAATCAATTTAAAAATTAATTAGTTATTAAATATTATATTAATACTCTAAATATATATACTTAGTACATGCTATCCTATTTTACAAATAAAAGAAGAAATACGGTAGTTGAAAATTGAAAACCTAATCGATGATAAAATAGATAGATAACGCACGAAGGATCTACAGAACAAGGAAAAGACAGGCGACTTTCTGAGAAAGAAAGAAGTATTCAAGCAACGGTCGATCGGAAAGTTATGGGTGGTGAAGACGGTGAGAATCAGCAGAATTTGAGGAAGATAGCGGCGGAGGCGTACGATTATGAGAACGATCCAAGGTGGGCAGAGTACTGGTCAAACGTCCTCATCCCTCCGCGTATGGCGTCTCGCGACAACGTCGTTGACCACTTCAAGCGGAAGTTTTATCAGCGTTATATCGTGTGTATCTTTCTAGTTTCGGATAATTTTAGCTTTCTGTAGTAATCTGAATTTGCGTTTTTGTTACTAAAGTACTTGTGGTTGTGCATTTTGATTTTCATGGCGCCTGTGTATGATTAGATTATGCTGTGTTCTTTCTGGCAGGATCCTGAACTTATTGTAGAACCAATGGGCGGTAATTCTACTACTTCTCAGTCTGCAAATTCGACTACTCCCCAATCTTCATCACCACCCAGCTCTAGTAATAACACTCGCCAGCGGACTACAGGTCCAGAATTCAATCTTTGGTGCTAAGTAGGAGATGAGGAGTAGTTTTATCTGCCCTTGATTTTTGTAACTTGTGGTACTTTATATTTGAGTAATTTCAAATGAACATTCTGAAAAACATCCTGTAGGTTCCCCAGGAAGAACACAAGGGGCTTCTACAACGTCAACTGCTAGTTCTGCTCCACTGCAGTGGGATCACCGAACCATCCAATTTTCTGTCAATGCTTGGGTATGCGCATACTCGTAGACCTATTTTGGTCTTATTGTTGAAGTATTAGCAATACGTAATCAATAGACTTATGCAGGAAATATGCACTAAGTTGTCTAACATGTTTCTAGTTTCTAATTTAAGCTAAATAATTGTGATAATTGGTTATTATACTTTTATCTTGCAGGTTTTCTTTGTGGGAATTCTTGCTATACTTCCATTTGCACCAGAGAATCTCTCAAATCGGGCATATCGGCTTTCCCTCCTTGGCACAGCATGCTCATCTCTGTATTCCCTGTATACATTATATGGGGTAATCGTGATTTTTTTGTTTCATGATCTGCTGTATAAATCCTGATCGACATTGGATTATCTGCAGAGACCGAGGGCTTTGAACTTGCAAGCTTTGCAACTCTGGTTTCAATCTGTAGCTTCTACAAAGGATTTTATCTACACAATCTACTGCATAAATTTTTTAACTTCTACTTTGTGCCTCAAGTGTCAGTACTCATCTTGCCTCAGTTCCAAGTACTTTTATTCCTACTGCGTTATACATTCTACTGTTCTCCAATTTTTTTGCAGTTGCCTTAATTCCCATATTGTCCCGGGCCATTGAGTATGTAGCAAAGTTCCTGAGACGAAACTTTAGCCGGTCCAACTTGTATAGGTGAGACAAACTACATAGACGCTGAATTTTCTCTGAAAACTTATTGATTTTTCGATGGATATTCGGCAGAAAGTATCTAGAAGGATCTTGCGTATGGGTTGAAGCTAACACAACAACTCTCAGCATTCTATCCTCACAAGCTGAGATTGGAATTGGATTTCTTCTCATTATATCTCTTTTCTCGTCAGTTTCCTCATTCTTTTTATGCTGCATAAGATATGCTTGTATGCATGTGATTAAAACATGCTTAGCCATATAAATGTTTGCCTTCATATAAATTTGCAGGTCGAGGCGTAATATCGTACAATCATTTATGTATTGGCAGGTAATCCATAAGATGTTATATTCCCCTATAACCAAATCATGTTCTCAAACGTTTTTCTACAAACTTTAAAGTTGTCAGCCTGCATAAACAACAGTTTTTTTCCTTCTCTGTTTCAATTTGCAGCTTTTGAAGCTCATGTACAAAGCTCCTGCAACTGCTGGTTATCATCAAAGTGCATGGGCGAAAATTGGGCAAACCGTCAACCCGTTAATCCATCGGTATGCTCCTTTTCTTATTTCCCCTATTGGGATCATACAAGGGTGGTGGTTTAGGTGAAAAACTACCCATTCCAGTCCCCTTATTGCTGCAAATATAGTGAAAAGTGCTAGTTAATTTTGTTGCATAAACTGATGGTTTTGAGCTGTTGGGGGGCGTTTAATTGTCTTGTTATGTTGCTAACATGTGAAAACTCTGTACAATTTGGATTGGATACACTCACATAAGTGCACCAGAGCTTCATTGCATTCGATGCTTAAATCATGTTTTAAAATTTTGATTTGCAGTAAAATATGTTAATTAAATTTGATATGAGATATATTACTAAAAATGCATAGGAATTGATAGCCCTTGACTTTAGAATCTCATCATTTTGAAAGATTAAATTTTAGTATAACTATCGTTAGACTTCGAATAGACTGCAAACATTGGAAATAATTGTGTAAATAATTTGGCATATCGGATACATCGACTCACCGATATTCATATCCATACACATGCATATGGAATTTTTATTTTTTAAATATGAATATAAAAAAATAAAGAAAAAATGCAAATTATAGTTTAATTGATTGATTTAAATGTAGTGTTCATTTATTATTTGACTAATATAAACTTCAATTTCATTTTAAATTTTATTGTTTCATTCTCGCACCTGAATCCGTGTATCGTTGTAAATTATATTTTTTGATACAAATATATACAACTCATTTTAAGTATTTTTTAATGAATTTTTCCAAGTATATTAAAAAATCTACATAGAATATTCAAAAACCCAATTCAATAATAAATCGATATAATATTGATATTTATCCATGACTTCAATGCAACCAAGGAAGTCATATCGATCGGTACCGTTTATACCGATCGAGACAGGTATGAGTGATTTTTTCGATATACCGTTGATATACCGATGATATATTGGAATATCGATGTATCGATCACAACCGATATTTATCGGTATGACCGGTATATCGAGCGATATCCCACCGGTATGACTACCATGAATGCAACCCATCCACATAATTAATTTATTATAATATTTCATACATTAATTCACTTATTATACATACGTTTTATTTAAACTTCAATTAAACAGGTCTCCCGTTAAACCAATGCACACTATCTTCGTAAAAGTTACATTCAAAACTATTTGCACTGCACTCGACTGGTTATGTCAAAAGAAAATTCAGGATCCTCTTACTTACTGAAGCAGCTTCACCATCGTAATTTACCTCGGCTTTGTCATCCGTACCCCTCTCATTTTCGAGTTCATTCTTCCGGGCTACTTGTGCTGCTTCATTCATTTCCTCACTCAAAACTCTATTCCCAGCTGATGTAATTTCAGTATGTACACGATCATCAATCTGAGTGCTCCCCGTATAAGTTAACTCTACATGCTGCACAAAAAAAAAACGAAGATGCGATCCGCTATCCGAATGATTCATCAAGAATCAATACGAAATGAAGTAAAATATTGCTCACTGGACTGTCTGTAGAAAATTCACTCGCAGCTGCGCTATTTCCGGTATCTGCAGCTGTGGATCCGAATTCTAGCTTTCGAGATTTAACAGCTCCGGCTTCAAGCAATTGGTTGTTTCTCCTTCCCCGAGACTTGCCCTTTCCTTTTCTTTCTTGCGACGAGGCTGCATTGGTTGGAGTTGCTAATGGTCTNCGTTAATCCATCGGTATGCTCCTTTTCTTATTTCCCCGATTGGGATCATACAAGGGTGGTGGTTTAGGTGAAAAACTACCCATCCCAGTCCCCTTATTGCTGCAAACATAGTGAAAAGTGCTAGTTAATTTTGTTGCATAGACTGATGGTTTTGAGCTGTTGGGGGGCGTTTAATTGTCTTGTTATGTTGCCAACATGTGAAAACTCTGTACAATTTGGATTGGATACACTCACATAAGTGCACCAGAGCTTCATTGCATTCGATGCTTAAATCATGTTTTAAAATTTTGATTTGCAGTAAAATATGTTAATTAAATTTAATATGAAATATATTACTAAAAATGCATAGGAATTGATAGCCCTTGACTTTAGAATCTCATCATTTCGAAAGATTAAATTTTAGTATAACTATCGTTAGACTTGGAATATATTATATAAAATATATAAAAACATTGGAAATAGTTGTGTAAATAATTTGGCATATCGGATACATCGACTCACCGATATTCATATCCATACACAGGCATATGGAATTTTTATTTTTTAAATATGAATATAAAAAAATAAAGATAAAATGCAAATTATGGTTTAATTGATTAATTTAGATGTAGTGTTCATTTATTATTTGACTAATATAAACTTCAATTTTATTTTAAATTTTATTGTTTAATTCTCGCACCTGAATATGTGTATCTGTTTAAATTATATTTTTTGATAAAAATATGAAATACAAATATATACAACTCATTTTAATTTTTTTTTAAATGATTTTTTCCAAGTATATACAAATATATACAAATATTTAAATGATAAATATATACAAATATATACAACTCATTAAAAAATCTACATAGAATATTCAAAAACCTAATTCAATAATAAATCGATATAATATTGATATTTATCCATGACTTCAATGCAACCAAGGAAGTCATATCGATCGGTACCGTTTATACCGGTCGAGATCGGTATGAGTGATTTTTTCAACATACCGTTGGTATACCGGTGATATATCGAAATACCGATGTACCGATCACAACCGATATTTATCAGTATATCGGGCAATATCCCACCGATATGACTACCATGAATGCAACCCATCCACATAATTAATTGGATCATTAACTTATTATAATATTTCATACATTAATTCACTTATTATATATACATTTTATTTAAACTTCAATTAAACAGGTCTCCGGTTAAACCAATGCACACTATCTTCGTAAAAGTTACATTCAAAACTATTTGCACTGCACTCGACTGGCTATGTCAAAAGAAAATTCAGGATCCTCTTACTTACTGAAGCAGCTTCACCATCGTAATTTACCTCGGCTTTGTCATCCGTACCCCTCTCATTTTCGAGTTCATTCTTCCGGGCTACTTGTGCTGCTTCATTCATTTCCTCACTCAAAACTCTATTCCCAGCTGATGTAATTTCAGTATGTACACGATCATCAATCTGAGTGCTCCCCGTATAAGTTAACTCTACATGCTGCACAAAAAAAAAACGAAGATGCGATCCGCTATCCGAATGATTCATCAAGAATCAATACGAAATGAAGTAAAATATTGCTCACTGGACTGTCTGTAGAAAATTCACTCGCAGCTGCGCTATTTCCGGTATCTGCAGCTGTGGATCCGAATTCTAGCTTTCGAGATTTAACAGCTCCGGCTTCAAGCAATTGGTTGTTTCTCCTTCCCCGAGACTTGCCCTTTCCTTTTCTTTCTTGCGACGAGGCTGCATTGGTTGGAGTTGCTAATGGTCTGAAATGAAGATGTTAAACAACAGTTGGGATCGAAAATAGAGCGATATTTGTTAAAACAGTGGTAATTGTCCCAGGTGACGCGTAAGGTTTTTTTTGACAAAATTGTATATAAACACACAAGAAAATTGCATTTTTGTGTATTTAAACACATGGAGCGCTTACGAGTTGAAAAATGTTTTGCATTCTCATGTGAACTGGATTGGTTTATAAGAGGGAATACGGACCATAATAAATGACTTGTTCAAGTCTTTTACGGTGTGATCTCCTCCCTCTTATACGTTATATCCGAGCACACTCCTCACATAAATTGACCCGATTCTAGAAATTTAACAATATTTGAAGATGCAAACTTACTTTCTACGTTCCCGGAGATTGTAACGTTTCTGACTTACAGATTCAGCCTCGGCCACTCTTTGTCGCCTTTTTGGGCGGCCACTATCCATGACACTATCTGACTTGCCTCCAGTTTGATCCTCACTCATTGCTTGTGAATCAGGTTGGTTTCGCTTTCTTCTGTTTTCTGTTGTTGCAAACGGATGAGATTCTACAAGGCTTTGATCATTTGTATGAACAGAATCTTCTCCATTATCAAGAGATTTCTTAGAACCGATTTTCATACCGAAATTCTGGGACGTTCCAGGGATACTGACCGGATCGTGACCAAAAGACGGAGCATAACCAGCACCTTGTATCAAAGTTTTCGGTTCCCTTTCACTGTATGGTAATGCTGTTGGAGAATCAGAACCTTTTTCTGCAGTTTGTGATGCTTCACAAATAAAGTCTTCAGTGGTGTCAAGGTCAGGCCACATTCCAGGCGACAGTTTAAGAATCTTCGAAGTGCATTTTCGAAACCAAGAAACGGTTCCAGAAGCAATAGGTGATCGTGATTTCGGAGAGGATTCCGAACCGGCCCTCATGATTTCAGTACTCTTCACATAATCTCCAGCTAGTTTTGGAAGTGAAGGGATCTCAATATTTTCCGGCTCAGTCAAATGCCGAAGATCTGAATGCACGAACTTCCGAATAACCTCTCCACATTCGTTGCAGCTTATTTGCTTATCAACAAACGTAGTGAAACGTTCTCTTTCTTTAAGGAACTCTTCCCTTTGAAGCTTCAGCTTTTTACTCAAGCCAACAAGCTCCTCGATATCCCGTTTCATTTCGCGTTGCTGTGCCTCAACATGATCCCGGTTCTGTGAAATTTCGATTCTTTCTTTCTCAAGCTTAGCTCTTTCCAGTTGCATATCCTCCATTTCTCTCTTTGCAACTTCTCTCAAGTAATTTATATTGCCAAGTTCCATTTCTCTCTGTTCCTCAAATGATTTTTCCCTTTTAGCCAATTGCAAAGCTTCCAATTCTCTTTGTACATATAATTGAGTTTCTTGTTTCTCCATTTGCAGCTTTTCCTCCTCGGAGTTTCTACGTTTTTCAAGGTATATTTTCTGCTTAAGAACTTCATCTAATTCTTTCCTTATCTCCGATCTTTTGTCGTCTAGCTCGTCCCATTCCTTTTCGAATTTCTCCCTTTCCAATTTCAGGCTATTTGCTTCTGCCAAAAAGTGTTCATTCTGAACTCTGAATCTCTCGATCTCAAATTTCAACTCCGACTGCAACCGTGCATGTTCGTTTCTTTCTTCTTCGGTTATTTCTAATTGTTCCCTCTCTTCTTGTAACTCGAGCTTCCAATTTTCGGCATCGGTTTTCAGTTTCTCAAGTTCAGCCTTTACCTTTAGCATCTCTTCCTTTTCAGCAAAAATTTGCTGCTTCTGTCTCTCCGAATTTTCCATCTCATTTCGAAGAGAATTCTCTCTTTCTTTCAACGCCTTCGATTTTGAATCAAAATCCGCCTCTTTCTCTTTTACCGTTTCCATTTTTTTCTCAATTGATTCTTCACGTTTTCTTAGTTTCTCTTCCATATGTGCAATTTCAGCCTCTTTTCTCTCCACTTCAGCCAACTTATTTTTCAACAATTCCTCATGCAGCATTCTTTTGTTCTCAATCTCCAGCTCGTACGTCTTCTGTTTTTCATCGAGACGGAGCTTGTGTTTATCCAATAGCTTCTGCATTTCCATCTGCATAATTAATTAAGATACACAGTTTCTAAGCCTTAATACCACTTACTTTCTCTCTAGAGTTCAACTTATCTTCCAATTCCGAGAGCTGTTTCTCCCTTTCCTCTAAAGTCTCCGAGAAATCACGAGCTTCCTGCAAAAAAATGAACAATGTTTCAAAGAGATTAACCTATAGCTTCCCCATGAACAAGTTACCGAAGAATCTTGCCTTCTCCGAGAGAACTAATTCTGCGACTCTCCGATTAATATCATCCTCTTTAATCCTCAAACTTGATCTTGTGGCCTCAATCGTCTTCCTAATTCCTTCAAGATCACTCTGTTTTTCCTTCAATAACTTATCATTCTCATTCATTCTTTCCTCTCTTTGATTCAGCATTCTCCTGTTAACAGCAAGCCTTTCTTCTGCTTCCTTTAATTTCCTTTCCCACTCTATTAAATCTTCCCTCTGTTTAGACATAGACGAATGACGCGCCTCACGCCTGAAAAAATAATGTCAACACAAAGATGAAGCAAGTAAACATTTTTATCAAACTAAGTAAAGATCGAAAAAATGACATACTCAATATTAAAAGATGCCCGTTCTCTGCGAAGTGCATTTTCTTGTATGACAAACTCATGCAATTTCATTTCAATTTCGGAGCTATTTCTGTTAAATTCAGCCAGTTTAGCATCAGCTGCATGAAATTTAGCTTCAACTTCCGATGCTTTCTCATCAACACTTGTAATTAACGCATTAGCTTCCGCAACCTTGCAACTAGAATTAAACTTAACTTCAGAATAATCAGAATTCATCTCACGCAATGCCTTCTCCAGCTGTGGCAAACAAGTTCATTGCTGAGTTAGCACTAAAAATCCCTTTCAAAACTGTTAAAAGATTATGAAAAAAACCGTGTATGTACACTAAAGAAAAAGGGTAGCTATGGAAAACTAACATAAAGCAAGAACGATGCAAATCTTACATCAAGCACACGCTGTTTCTCGAAACCCAATGCTTTCCTCAAATTCTGATCCTGATTTTCCAACTCAGAGATGTCTCTTGCACGAGCTGCTTTCTCCCTCTTTAAGGATTCTGTTGCGTATGCTAGAGCATGCTTTAGTTCTTCAGACTTCAGAGTCCACTCATTTTTTTCAATTAAAAGAAGTCCCATAATGTGCTGATACTCGAGGAGCTGCATATGAAAAAGCCATAAATAGAAACATAAAATCGGAAAAGAATTGCAAAACTCGGGATGCTTAGATCTCATTAATATCAGTTCATTCATAGGGAAATCATGTATAATAAACACGAGGACATTCCGGAGCAGTAATTCGAAAGCCTCATGAAAATGATTCTCATTATAAGCAAGCAACATGGTTTCCAGAAGTTTTTGAACTAACTGCAGAATCAAATTCAGCCATAAACCACCACCATTCGTGGTATCTAAGCATACACTACACTTATATCAAGTACAAAACTACAGTTGTTCAATTTCATTCGTTTCCATCAATAAATTGCAAACATAAAGGAATTCAAGAGAAGTTATCCAGAAAATAAAATCAAGAGAATTTATCCAGAAACACGAAGATTACAAGCCATTCAAAAACTTTTATTACCTCATTTTCAAGAGAAGATAACCGTTCATTGAAAGAATATCGCTCCATAGCCCCATTTTCTACATCCAAAAAGCTCACGGATTTCCCTTTAGAT
>RWGZ01001349.1:3854-60051 GCA_009725065.1 Utricularia reniformis | reverse complement strand
GATTCCCTTTATCAGGAAGTAACAAATTTCAGCAGGTTCTGTTTATTCTTGGAAACTGAACCTTATGATTTTTATGAAGCTGAGAGATATCCAGAATGGAGAAAGGCAATGGAAGATGAGATTGGATCAATTGAGAAAAACAAGACTTGGAGTCTTGTTGACAGACCTGAGAAGAAAACTATCATAGGTGTAAAGTGGATTTTCAAAATCAAAAGGAAAGCTGATGGTCAGATTGAAAGGTATAAAGCAAGATTGGTGGCAAAGGGGTACAAGCAACGAGAAGGCATTGACTTTAATGAAGTGTTTGCCCCTGTTGCCAGGATGGAGACTGTAAGATTACTGATTTCAATAGCTGCTCAATTTAAGTGGAAATTATTCCAAATGGATGTGAAAACAGCCTTTTTAAATGGTGTTTTAGAAGAGGAAGTTTTTATTGAGCAGCCTCTAGGATTTGTGCAGAAAGGATCTGAGGAGAAGGTGCTGAAATTGCACAAGTCACTGTATGGACTTAAGCAAGCACCGAGAGCATGGAATCACACTATTGATGTATTTCTGAAGGGAAAAGGTTTTATCCAGTGTCCCCATGAACATTCTCTATATGTTCATGGAGATACATTTGATAATATGATTATCTTACTAATCTATGTGGATGACTTGTTGATTACAGGAAGTAAGATAAATGAGATCAAGAAGTTTCAGCAGGAATTGAGTGAGGTGTTTGATATGAGTGACACTGGGCTGTTGCATTACTACTTAGGAATTGAGGTAAAACAATTATCTGATGGTATTTTCATCTCTCAGGAACGTTTTATTCAGGAATTGCTTAAGAAGTATAAGTTGGATAAGTGTAACTCTGTTGATACACCTATGGAAATGAACTTGAAGTTAAGCATTCATGATAACTCCCCTGCAGTTAACCCCACTGCATTCAAGAGTTTAGTTGGTTCTCTCAGGTATCTAACTAGCACCAGACCTGATATATTGTTTTCAGTTGGATATGTGTGCAGATTTATGGAGAATCCTAGAGAGACACATATGAAGGCAGCTAAAAGAATTTTGAGGTATTTGAAAGGAACCTGTAAGTTTGGTTTAGGGTTTGAAAGTTCAGATTTATTTGAGTTAGTTGGCTATAGTGACTCGGACTGGGCTGGTAGTGTTGATGATGCTAAGAGCACTACAGGGTACACTTTCTTTCTGGGAAACACAGCAATTATGTGGAGCTCTAAAAAGCAACAGATTGTTACTTTGAGCTCATGTGAGGCAGAATATGTTGCTGTGAATTCATGTGTGTGCCATGCTCTTTGGCTCAGGTATGTACTGAAGTGTTTAAAGATGGAATTAACAGAGGCAGTAAAGATTGGAGTTGATAATAAGTCAGCAATTGCTCTTGGAAACAATCCAGTATTCCATCAAAGGAGCAAACATATAGGCACCCGGTTTCATTTTATTAGGGAGTGTGTACAAGAGCAACTTGTGGAATTATTTTATGTGAAATCTGCAGATCAGGTTGCAGATATCTTTACAAAGCCTGTAAAGAGACAAGTCTTTGTTCAGCTTCGAGAGCTGTTGGGGTTAAAGGATTTTTCCAGATTAGGGGGGAGTGTAGAAGACTTAACTGGAAAAACAGTTGGATAAGGAAGTAATCAGTTTTACAATTGGATAAGATGAAGAAACCTCCATCGTTGGTTATGTGATTCGAATAGTTGTGATGTTTAGGAAGAACCGTTCTATTTCCTATATATAAACTGTGCTTTGTTCTATGTAATAGATAAGGATTTTCATTGAATAAAATTGAGGTTTCGGTTACCTTGTTTCTACGAAATTAGGGCACATTAGATTCAATCAATACAACAAACTGGTATCGGAGCCAGGTTGATCTTAAAAACATTAGTAAATCATGGCCAACAACAATGCAAACATTCCCGCAGCAAATAACAGTGGAGGTTCAGTACCAGTGCCTCTTTTGACCAAAGATAATTTTGATCAATGGAAAATTAGAATGCAAACGATCTTTGGAGCTTTAGAATTACTTGAAGTTGTAACAACTGGAATCACACCAGCCAGTGATGCACCAACTTTGAAGAAGGATAAGAAAGCCTTATCTTTAATTCATCAAGGCTTAGATTCCAGTTATTTTGAAAAAGTTGCTGAAGCACCTTCTTCCAAGATTGCTTGGGACAGCCTTACAACCTCTTTTCAAGGAGCAGACAAAGTGAAGAAAGTGAAATTACAGACCTTAAGACGTGAGTTTGAAGAACTCAAGCAGAAATCTGGAGAAAGTATCCATGATTTCGTTATCAGGGTGCAAGGTATCGCAAATCAGATGAAGAGATTTGGGGAAACCTTGAATGAAGAACGTTTGGTTGAGAAGATCCTGCGTTCTGTAGACAGGAAATATCTGTTTGTGGTCTGCTCTATTGAGGAAGCAAATGATTTGAGTACAATGACTGTAGATGCTGTAACTGGTTCCTTACAAGCCTATGAAGATAGGCTGAAGGATGATGACAGTGGATCATCATCAAAACTGCTTCAAGCAAGCAGTGGAGAAAGGAAAAGTGAGAAAAATAATTTCTCATTCAGAGGCAGAGGCCGAGGATTTGGAAGAGGAAGAGGATTTGGAAGAACAAATTCTCAGAATTCTCAGGAACCAAATAGAGAGAGTAATCCAGGAAATTTTAGAGGTCAAAGTGGACCATGGAGAGGAAGAGGAGGCAGATATTCAAGAGGTGGAAGAGGTGGCTATGATAATAGGACTGGTAACAGAAATTCTAAGGCAAATATAGAATGTTATACTTGCCATAAGATGGGGCATTATTCATGGGAATGTAGACAAAATGGGAATGGACAAAATAATTATGCAGAGGCAGAAACAGGGGAAGTAAAAGATGATAAATCTGGGACTGATGCTTCTCCTATTTTACTGATGGCTAAAGTTGAAGATGAGATGAGACATTTGACAACTTGGTACATGGATTCAGGGGCCACAAACCATATGTGTGGTCAGAGGGATTTATTTTCAAGATTGAAGAAAGATAATGAAGGTGGAATCACTTTAGGTGATGGAACCAAATTGCCTGTGACTGGAAGTGGAAATATTATTGTTAGGATGAAGAATGGAAATTTCTTGGGGATTTCAGATGTCTTATACGTTCCTGGTCTGAAGAGTAATATATTGAGTATGGGACAGCTTGTAGAAAAGGGATATGCATTTTATGTTGGAGAAGGAGAACTGTACATGTATGATGAAGAAAAGAAATCTGTTTTGTATGTTAGAATGTTGGGAAATAGAATGTTTGGTTTGGATTTGACTGTGATGACACCTGTATGCCTAAAGACTTGCTACAACCAGGATAATTGGAATTGGCACATGAGAATGGGCCATATTAATTTTGACAGGTTGAGATTAATGCATCAGCATGAGATGGTAAAAGGATTACCCTTGCTGGATAATCCAAATTCTGTGTGTGAAGGGTGCATTTTTGGAAAACAACCTCGCACTGAAATTCCTAAATTCAGTAACTATCGTGCTAGCAGGCCTCTTGAGTTGGTTTATAGTGATGTTTGTGGTGCAATCAGACCACCTACAATAGGAGGCAATAATTATTTTGTGCTGTTCATTGATGATTACAGCAGAAAGATATGGATTTATTTGATGAGAAATAAATCTGAAGTGTTTAAAATCTTCACAGAATTTCAAGCTATGGTTGAACGTCAGACTGGACTTCCCCTTGTCTGTTTGAGAACAGATAATGGAGGAGAATTCACTCCAAAATTATTTCAAGAATACTGTAAGGAGTTGGGCATACGGAGAGAGTTTTCTGCAGCAAGAACACCACAGCAGAATGGTGTTGTGGAAAGAAGGAATAGGACAATTCTAGACATGATCAGAAGTATGCTGAAAACCAAGCATATGCCTAAGGAATTTTGGGGTGAGGCTGCTTTAACTGCTGTGTATATTTTGAATCGTTCTGCAACTAGAAGCTTGAACAATATGACTCCTCAAGAAGCATATACTGGTTTTAAACCATCTGTAGCACATTTAAGGATCTTTGGCTGCATTGCTTATGCTCATAAGCATGATTCATTAAGGGAGAAATTAGATGATAAATCCCAAAAGATGATCTTTGTGGGATATGATTCATCATCTAAACAGTACAGGTTGTATGATCCAGTGAGAAAGCAGATTCAACTTAGCAGGGATGTTATTTTTAATGAAGATGAGCATTGGGATTGGAAAGCTGCTACAGAGAATTATACCTTTTTAGATGAGTCTTTCTTCCATGAAGAAGGACCAGATACTAATGTAGCAGAAGACCAGGAGGATGATGACTTAAATCAGCCTGGAGCAACACAGGTGAAGAGAGTAAGGAAACTGCCTCAGAGATATGAAGATTATATTGTGGGTTTACCAAACCAGAGTGATTCCCTTTATCAGGAAGTAACAAATTTCAGCAGGTTCTGTTTATTCTTGGAAACTGAACCTTATGATTTTTATGAAGCTGAGAGATATCCAGAATGGAGAANTGCTTGGGACAGCCTTACAACCTCTTTTCAAGGAGCAGACAAAGTGAAGAAAGTGAAATTACAGACCTTAAGACGTGAGTTTGAAGAACTCAAGCAGAAATCTGGAGAAAGTATCCATGATTTCGTTATCAGGGTGCAAGGTATCGCAAATCAGATGAAGAGATTTGGGGAAACCTTGAATGAAGAACGTTTGGTTGAGAAGATCCTGCGTTCTGTAGACAGGAAATATCTGTTTGTGGTCTGCTCTATTGAGGAAGCAAATGATTTGAGTACAATGACTGTAGATGCTGTAACTGGTTCCTTACAAGCCTATGAAGATAGGCTGAAGGATGATGACAGTGGATCATCATCAAAACTGCTTCAAGCAAGCAGTGGAGAAAGGAAAAGTGAGAAAAATAATTTCTCATTCAGAGGCAGAGGCCGAGGATTTGGAAGAGGAAGAGGATTTGGAAGAACAAATTCTCAGAATTCTCAGGAACCAAATAGAGAGAGTAATCCAGGAAATTTTAGAGGTCAAAGTGGACCATGGAGAGGAAGAGGAGGCAGATATTCAAGAGGTGGAAGAGGTGGCTATGATAATAGGACTGGTAACAGAAATTCTAAGGCAAATATAGAATGTTATACTTGCCATAAGATGGGGCATTATTCATGGGAATGTAGACAAAATGGGAATGGACAAAATAATTATGCAGAGGCAGAAACAGGGGAAGTAAAAGATGATAAATCTGGGACTGATGCTTCTCCTATTTTACTGATGGCTAAAGTTGAAGATGAGATGAGACATTTGACAACTTGGTACATGGATTCAGGGGCCACAAACCATATGTGTGGTCAGAGGGATTTATTTTCAAGATTGAAGAAAGATAATGAAGGTGGAATCACTTTAGGTGATGGAACCAAATTGCCTGTGACTGGAAGTGGAAATATTATTGTTAGGATGAAGAATGGAAATTTCTTGGGGATTTCAGATGTCTTATACGTTCCTGGTCTGAAGAGTAATATATTGAGTATGGGACAGCTTGTAGAAAAGGGATATGCATTTTATGTTGGAGAAGGAGAACTGTACATGTATGATGAAGAAAAGAAATCTGTTTTGTATGTTAGAATGTTGGGAAATAGAATGTTTGGTTTGGATTTGACTGTGATGACACCTGTATGCCTAAAGACTTGCTACAACCAGGATAATTGGAATTGGCACATGAGAATGGGCCATATTAATTTTGACAGGTTGAGATTAATGCATCAGCATGAGATGGTAAAAGGATTACCCTTGCTGGATAATCCAAATTCTGTGTGTGAAGGGTGCATTTTTGGAAAACAACCTCGCACTGAAATTCCTAAATTCAGTAACTATCGTGCTAGCAGGCCTCTTGAGTTGGTTTATAGTGATGTTTGTGGTGCAATCAGACCACCTACAATAGGAGGCAATAATTATTTTGTGCTGTTCATTGATGATTACAGCAGAAAGATATGGATTTATTTGATGAGAAATAAATCTGAAGTGTTTAAAATCTTCACAGAATTTCAAGCTATGGTTGAACGTCAGACTGGACTTCCCCTTGTCTGTTTGAGAACAGATAATGGAGGAGAATTCACTCCAAAATTATTTCAAGAATACTGTAAGGAGTTGGGCATACGGAGAGAGTTTTCTGCAGCAAGAACACCACAGCAGAATGGTGTTGTGGAAAGAAGGAATAGGACAATTCTAGACATGATCAGAAGTATGCTGAAAACCAAGCATATGCCTAAGGAATTTTGGGGTGAGGCTGCTTTAACTGCTGTGTATATTTTGAATCGTTCTGCAACTAGAAGCTTGAACAATATGACTCCTCAAGAAGCATATACTGGTTTTAAACCATCTGTAGCACATTTAAGGATCTTTGGCTGCATTGCTTATGCTCATAAGCATGATTCATTAAGGGAGAAATTAGATGATAAATCCCAAAAGATGATCTTTGTGGGATATGATTCATCATCTAAACAGTACAGGTTGTATGATCCAGTGAGAAAGCAGATTCAACTTAGCAGGGATGTTATTTTTAATGAAGATGAGCATTGGGATTGGAAAGCTGCTACAGAGAATTATACCTTTTTAGATGAGTCTTTCTTCCATGAAGAAGGACCAGATACTAATGTAGCAGAAGACCAGGAGGATGATGACTTAAATCAGCCTGGAGCAACACAGGTGAAGAGAGTAAGGAAACTGCCTCAGAGATATGAAGATTATATTGTGGGTTTACCAAACCAGAGTGATTCCCTTTATCAGGAAGTAACAAATTTCAGCAGGTTCTGTTTATTCTTGGAAACTGAACCTTATGATTTTTATGAAGCTGAGAGATATCCAGAATGGAGAAAGGCAATGGAAGATGAGATTGGATCAATTAAGAAAAACAAGACTTGGAGTCTTGTTGACAGACCTGAGAAGAAAACTATCATAGGTGTAAAGTGGATTTTCAAAATCAAAAGGAAAGCTGATGGTCAGATTGAAAGGTATAAAGCAAGATTGGTGGCAAAGGGGTACAAGCAACGAGAAGGCATTGACTTTAATGAAGTGTTTGCCCCTGTTGCCAGGATGGAGACTGTAAGATTACTGATTTCAATAGCTGCTCAATTTAAGTGGAAATTATTCCAAATGGATGTGAAAACAGCCTTTTTAAATGGTGTTTTAGAAGAGGAAGTTTTTATTGAGCAGCCTCTAGGATTTGTGCAGAAAGGATCTGAGGAGAAGGTGCTGAAATTGCACAAGTCACTGTATGGACTTAAGCAAGCACCGAGAGCATGGAATCACACTATTGATGTATTTCTGAAGGGAAAAGGTTTTATCCAGTGTCCCCATGAACATTCTCTATATGTTCATGGAGATACATTTGATAATATGATTATCTTACTAATCTATGTGGATGACTTGTTGATTACAGGAAGTAAGATAAATGAGATCAAGAAGTTTCAGCAGGAATTGAGTGAGGTGTTTGATATGAGTGACACTGGGCTGTTGCATTACTACTTAGGAATTGAGGTAAAACAATTATCTGATGGTATTTTCATCTCTCAGGAACGTTTTATTCAGGAATTGCTTAAGAAGTATAAGTTGGATAAGTGTAACTCTGTTGATACACCTATGGAAATGAACTTGAAGTTAAGCATTCATGATAACTCCCCTGCAGTTAACCCCACTGCATTCAAGAGTTTAGTTGGTTCTCTCAGGTATCTAACTAGCACCAGACCTGATATATTGTTTTCAGTTGGATATGTGTGCAGATTTATGGAGAATCCTAGAGAGACACATATGAAGGCAGCTAAAAGAATTTTGAGGTATTTGAAAGGAACCTGTAAGTTTGGTTTAGGGTTTGAAAGTTCAGATTTATTTGAGTTAGTTGGCTATAGTGACTCGGACTGGGCTGGTAGTGTTGATGATGCTAAGAGCACTACAGGGTACACTTTCTTTCTGGGAAACACAGCAATTATGTGGAGCTCTAAAAAGCAACAGATTGTTACTTTGAGCTCATGTGAGGCAGAATATGTTGCTGTGAATTCATGTGTGTGCCATGCTCTTTGGCTCAGGTATGTACTGAAGTGTTTAAAGATGGAATTAACAGAGGCAGTAAAGATTGGAGTTGATAATAAGTCAGCAATTGCTCTTGGAAACAATCCAGTATTCCATCAAAGGAGCAAACATATAGGCACCCGGTTTCATTTTATTAGGGAGTGTGTACAAGAGCAACTTGTGGAATTATTTTATGTGAAATCTGCAGATCAGGTTGCAGATATCTTTACAAAGCCTGTAAAGAGACAAGTCTTTGTTCAGCTTCGAGAGCTGTTGGGGTTAAAGGATTTTTCCAGATTAGGGGGGAGTGTAGAAGACTTAACTGGAAAAACAGTTGGATAAGGAAGTAATCAGTTTTACAATTGGATAAGATGAAGAAACCTCCATCGTTGGTTATGTGATTCGAATAGTTGTGATGTTTAGGAAGAACCGTTCTATTTCCTATATAAACTGTGCTTTGTTCTATGTAANACCGCACCTGACGAATCCCGGCTGTTGCTCTTTCTCCTTCTTTTTGTTGACTGATCGCAACGCATCTCCAGCTTAAAGCAACTCTCAGTCGCCGATTTCCTGTACAAATCATACAAATAATGGGCGCTCATATAAGCCGATTCCGTCGAACAATTACCTCCGGCCGTCCGCCTCCCTCCTTGGAAGCTCCACCTCGTAGCTCCTCAACACCAGTATCAAATTTCACCACGCAGGCGTCAGGCCCACTAGACGCCGATTTGACAACTTACGAAGCTACTTACCTAGCAGATGAAACTCTCAGGAACTTCGATTCATCCGTACAATCGCAGACAAGAGGAGCAATTAACTCAATCCGCGTTGGATTAGATGGAGGATCTTTATCTTTAGGATCTCTAAGCCAGGTAACTGAATGCTTGATTGATATGAATCACGATGTGGTGAAAATAATTCTGCAGAATAAACGTGATATTTGGAAGAACGATGAGTTATCTGATCTTGTTGAGGAGTATTTGGATAGCAGTCTTTTAACATTAGATTTTTGCACTTCTCTCGATTCTTGCCTTCAACGAGCACGCCAAATTGAATGCATCCTTAATGTTGCCCTTCTTAACTTCAAAGAGGAGAATTCAGCTCTTCCTGAAAATGGTTCAGTGAGAACAAGAACTTACACAAAGACACTAGAAAAGCTTGAGAATCTGAAAACTGTTGGGGATCCATTTACAGAGGAATTCTTCATGGTATTCAATTCTGTTTTAACTGGGCAACGTTTGATGTTAAAGAGATTACGAAACAAACGAAGAAAAATGGACAAGAAGCTAGCCAAAAGGAAGATGTACAGAAGAATCTCTAATGTCATTTTCTTAGCTACATTTGCTACAATTTTGATATGCTCAGTTGTAGCAGCTGCTCTTGCTGCTCCTCCGGTCGTAACAGCTTTAGTTGCTGCAGCAACCGTGCCAATGGCATCAATGGGAAAGTGGCTAAACTCAATATGGAAAAGGTACGAAAAAGAATTGGAAGAACAAATAGAGATTGTGGGTACAATGCAAATAGGAAACCTTATAATGATCAAAGATTTGGAGAACATTAGAGTTCATGTGGATAAGTTTCGAATCGGGTTGCAGTCGCTGTTAACGAACACGGATTTTGCAGTGCAAGGTACGGAAGAGGAGGTTTTGGTGGCTGTGGAGGAGATTAAGAAGGAAGTGGTAAGGTTCTTTGATACAATAAATGAAGTTACTGGTTATGCTAAGAAATGTTGTCAAGAAACAGCAATGGCTAGGACTTTGATCATTAGGAAGATGATAAGTAAGCCTGGTGATTCGTTACAGATTACTGGTATGTTTTTGTGATGAACTTTGCCTAGAGCAGACAAAGTTGTAATTATTTTTTATTTTATGACAATTGAAATATCTATTAACTAATATTTTATTTGAAAAAAATCAGAAATTCGAAAAAAAAAGAATTTAGGTGTAATTAAAAATGTGTTTTTCAAAACACAATTATGATCAATGTATTCGCCATCCTGTTTTTATTGGTGATGAAAGTTAATTGATGATTTAAAATATGTGAAATCAATAATGGATAATGAGTTTATTTGATATGATGGTAATAAACTATGGTAGATTTTAATAAGATAAATGGTGGTGAGTTGAATATATTTATAATATAATAAATACTATTTAAGTTAAATATTTAGTTTTATTTTCAATAAATACTGTGTACACTATTAATGATAAATAATGTTATTTTAGTCATTTACAAAATTTCGTTTGAATGACAATTGATATTAATAGCGATGATAAAAACGAAAAAAAAAATAAAGGTGGACATAACATGATTTGTTTTATGTTTCGAAAAATAAGTTTTTTGAAATCTATGCGGCACCGACTCTTCAATTTTTCACATTTTCTAGTGTCGAGTCGAGTTGGACTCTTCGACTCTTGACACTTGACACAAAACGACGTCGTTTTGATTTCTTCCTTAATTTGATTTTTTTATTCATCGAAAATGTATCTTATGTGCTTTCACGATTTTTTAATATTGTCGATCTACTTGTGAATTCTTCGTACAAGTGATGATGGATCAAAAGTGGTTGTTTTTTGGGAGATGGTAAAATCGACGAACGATATTCATTTTTTATAAGTTAAATTTTCTTATATAATGAATTGATAAATATTTGTAGTTTTAAACTTGACTTTATGCAATTTTCTACAAATTCTAACAATTATTTTTTTAAATTTTGCTTTTAATTAATATNGATTAAGAAGGAAGCGGTAAGGTTCTTTGATACAATAAATGAAGTTACTGGTTATGCTAAGAAATGTTGTCAAGAAACAGCAATGGCTAGGACTTTGATCATTAGGAAGATGATAAGTAAGCCTGGTGATTCGTTACAGATTACTGGTATGTTTCTGTGATGAACTTTGCCTAGAGCAGACAAAGTTGTAATTATTTTTTATTTTATGACAATTGAAATATCTATTAACTAATATTTTATTTGAAAAAAATCAGAAATTCGAAAATAAAAGAATTTAGGTGTAATTAAAAATGTGTTTTTCAAAACACAATTATGATCAATGTATTCACCATCATGTTTTTGTTGATGATGAAAGTTAATTGATCATTTAATAATTTGTGAAATCAAGAACGGATAATGAGTTTATTTGGTATGATGGTAATAAATTATGGTGGATTTTCGTAAGATAAATTGTAGTGAGTTGAATATATTTATAATATAATAAATATTATTTTAGTTAAATATTTAGTTTTATTTTAAATAAATACTATTTACACAAATAATGATAAATAATGTTATTTTAGTCATTTAAAAAATTTTATTTGAATGATAATTGATATTAATAAGGATGATAAAAACGAAAAAAAAATAAAGGTGGATATAACATGATTTGTTTTATGTTTAGAAAAATAAGTTTTTTGAAATGATGATGAACAAACTTGACTCCCTCACAGGTAACTTAAATAAATTCATTAATATTCAAAGTAATGTCAATTTTATCTTTAAATTTTAAAAGTCTAGAATAAAAATAAATTTGATTAATTATGTACAGATTGAAATAAATTTTATTTAAATTTCGATAAAAGAAACTCAAAATTCATAATTTAGACATAAATTAGAAAGAAGCAGACGTATATCACAAAAGCTATACTTTATTTATTATATAATTTATTTAATAGTTATATTATTAAATATAAGTCTTCCTTCTAAACCAAAGTTTTAATATAACTAAAGAACCAAAGTCTTCCTTCTGAACTAAGGCTGGCTGTAACGGGGCGGAGATGTGCGTATGGAAATACGCACATCTCCGCCCCGTCAATGCCATTTCAGCGCCCATGATTACATGGGTGCTGAGAAATTTCCGCGGAAATACGTTCCGGGCTCGGGCGCCCCTTGTCCGCGTAAATTACGTATTTAATTTTTTTTCTGTTTTGAGAAGACGAGAAAACTGGCCATGCCGAGGAAAGTAACGGAGGAGCAGCGGAGGAGAGGAAATAGTCGCGGTGGCAGAGCAAATTCCATTATTGTTTTTGGAATAATGAAAATATAAATTGATTATTTCAAGTGGTGAAGCTGGAGATAGAATTCAAGAGCTTGAAGCTGCGTTGAAGGGTTCAGTGCGTCTAAAGGGGTTCCTCGGGAGGAAGAAGTTTATGCAGATCTTCTTTCTTGCTCCTCAGGATAAAGGTTACTTTGTTCTTAATGATATGCTCCATTATGTTGAAGAAGAACAAATTTTGCATCCTATGGCTTACATAAAAGCAATCTTGATTCAATTTTCTACTCATCGGCCACTTTTCAAGAACAATGTTCATTTCCTCACTCAACTTTTTGTGATGTTTTTTTTCTATGATGGCATCTACAAGTTCGGAATACTGATTTTCTGAAACAAATATATAGCAACTTGATTTTTTTGGAAGATGCGGCAGGTAAATTGGAAGATGCGCCAGGTAAATCCAGATAGATGATCAATCGTATTTTAGAACAATTTTTGTATGATTCTTTTGATTTATTTCAGAAAACTTGATATTTCCTTTGATTCTCTTGTTGAAGCATTTGATAAAGAATGGGAGCCAGAGAGCGGCGATTACTCTCGGAAATTGGTAGAATTTTGTTGTTCTAAAGCACTTACGGCCTTGTTTAGCGGAATTGGGAAAACCATCAGCGATGGTTCGTTTAGCCGTGCTACTTTTGATATGATGCTTGCGTGGGAGATTCCAACCTCTGAAGAAGAATCAGCCATTGTAAGAATAAGAAATTTGGTTCAATTTTATGTCAATTTCGTAATTGTACTTGTATTCTCTTTATTGTTCAAGAGTGTGTTTCTAAAGAGAACGAGGAGAGGAAAGTTCTGATGACTGGTAATCAGATTCAAGATGAGGTTTCTCTTTTCTATTCAGAAATCTTGCCACTTTTTGTAAGCAATTTTTAATGTTTTATATACAAAAATACTTCACTGATTGTTTTTATAAATAGTTAGAGATTCACATTTTATTGAAAGGCTGATCAAGAACCAAGTGCTGGAGAAGCTGCATTTGTTTGGTTAGTTAAACTTGTTCCTCTGGCTGCTGACACAATGAATTCTCAATGATTCAGTTGGGGAGCCACAGAATTATACCTATGCTTCCATAGTATGACATTACATTACCTCCTATTTGTTAGTACTGAATTTATATGTTTGAGATCATGCTAAATTCAGTATATCATTTTTATTACTTGAATTCACAGTTGGCCAAGGCACAATCTACACCAGTTGTGACAAATTTCCATTGCAGTAGAAGCTTCGTAGGACAAGATATGCTTCAAATGATGACCCTGAATCTGAAAACTCTGATGATTCATTAGATGCTTTGTATCATGGGAATTACAAGAAACCAAGAAGTTCATCAAATGGGAAGAATAAAACATATTAAAATGAGAGGAGTCCATGGAAGAGGTGTGTTCGTGAATTGACGAGACAATCTTCATATATGTAAGTGGAGTCTGTTCCTTTGATTGTTAACTGTTTATAAATATTATATATATTCAAATTATTAATTTAGTTTAATATTTAAAATATATGATTTTATTTTAAATTTAATAATTTTAAAATCGAAAATAATAAAAACGAAAAACGAAGTAAACAAACGAAATATATCGAAGCAAATAAAACATATCAATACAAATTCATAACTAAGAATTAAAGTATTAAAATTGAAATATAATATTTAATGATAAATAAGATAATAAAATAATAAAGTTGATGAGATAGAAAGATAAAATGAAATTTGGAGAGAGAATATGATGTGGATGAAAGAGAAATAAATAATGATGTGGATGAATGAGAATTTTTAGAAGTAGAAAGAGAAAATGATGTGGATGTGAGAGAATGATGATGTGTAGAGAGATTTATAGGGCGGAAATGGTTTTAGACGGGAAGAAGGTTACACATAGCCTAATGATGGAGACAGCCTCCATTCTGTACACCGTGTCCGGCAAATTCCGGGGGATTTCTTCCCAATGTTGACCACATTTTTCAGTCCATCGTCATTTTTCCATTTCCTGTAAAAACGTATAGAATGGGTGGTAATATGAGCCGATCGCAGCCGTCTTTGGAGGCTCCACCACCCCGAAGCTTCTCAACACCAGCATCTAACTCCGACGCGCCGCCGACGGGCCAATTAGACGCCGACCTGATAACTTACGAGGCGACACTTCGCGCCGATGATACACTCAGGAGCTTTGACTCAGCATTACAGGCGCGAACGAGTAGAGCCGTCAACTCCATTGCCCTAGGGCTCGATGGCAATTTGTCGCTGGGATGCCTTAGCCAGGTAATTGAGTGGAGTCATGAGCTGAATCATGATGTAGTGAAAATAATTCTACAAGATAAACGAGAAATTTGGAAGAACAAAGAGTTATCTGATCTTGTTGAGGATTACTTCGATAACAGCCTTTTAACTTTAGATTTCTGCACTTCCCTTGAGTCGTGCCTGAAACGCGCCGGCCTCATTGAGTCTATAGTCAAAGTCGCTCTTCATAACTTCAAAGAGGAAAATTCTCTAGTTCCTGAAATTGGGCATGTGAGAAGCTACACCAGAACATTAGAAAAGTTACAGGATTTGAGAGTTGTTGGGGATCCATTTACAGATGATGTCTTTAAGCTATTCACTTCAGTTTTTACACAGCAACGTACGATTTTGGAAAGATTGATAGTGAAAAAGAATAGGATCAACAAGAAGCTGATGAAAATGAAGACTTATAGAAGAATCTCTAATGTTATATTCGTTGCTGCTTTTGCTACTGTTCTAATATGCTCAGTTGTAGCAGCAGCCATTTCCGCACCTCCGGTAGTGACGGCTTTAGCTGCGGCGTTCGCTGTACCGATGGGATCAATGGGGAAGTTACTGAACTCTACATGGAGAAAGTATGAGAAGGATTTGAGTGCACAAATAGAGATAGTTAGCTCAATGCAGATAAGAAGCTCGATAGTGATAAAGGATTTGGAGAATATTAGAGTTCAAGTTGATAAGCTTCGAATCGGGATACAGTCATTGATGAATAATGCGGAATTCGCAATGCAGGGGGCGGAAGAAGATGTGGTCTCGGCCGTGGAGGAGATGAGGAAGGAAGTGGTGAATTTCAACAAAAGTATAAGTGAATTGAGTGATAATGCTAATAAATGTTCTAGGGAAACAACTAAAGCAAGGGCTGTGATTCTTAGGAAGATCATAAATTATCATCCACAAGTTTCTGGTACGTTTTCGTGATATCTTATCCCGATTCTTTTTTGGGTTATTTGAGTTTCTTGATTTTGCTACTGTTTCATTGGTAGATGAGTGAAAATGAGCCCATTTTGATTTGTGCCACAGCATTTCGGAATTTAGGACTCAAGTGGTCGGGATTGTATGTGTAACTATTTAATCTATTTGATTTTGGTCGACAGAGTGTATGTGTAATCGTCGTAATCTATTGTATTTGTGTTGCTTTAGTGATCAAACAATTTTGTTTGTTAAATACTTAAAGATGAATATATTTTAAGTATATATGATTCATTTAGGTTTGAGCAACAATTTACATCGGTTGAATCTGAATAGAACGCTTTCTGATTGAATTTATAAACCCGATTTTAGAACATAACCTGCCCTCTACGTGCACTGTATTGGGTCGGAGTGTTCGATCTGATCAGTGACAGAACAGTCCCATGGTCTCAAAATATTTCAGGCCAAATTATTGCCATTTTTTTTCAAAAACCTCCATAGGGTGGTTGGGCGGTCCACAATCTACATGGTATTTCTTTGGTATAAAGGATAAACTAATTTGTTGGATATATAATACATGGACACAGTCATTCTAAAATATCCATTAGAACAAGCTAATAAAAATATGAATGAAAATAATAATATATATGGTAGAATATCAATCAATAGTCATGTACTATTGATGTAATTATATGAATAAATAATTAAATTATATATGTAAAAAATGAAAGGATTAAGATTAAAATTATAAAATGTAAATTGATTTAAAAATATGGTATGTATTATAAGATTGGACATTGATATTATAGATTAGATATGGAAACAAGAGTCCATTGCAACTTTGAAAAATGATGTGATTTAGAGTTTAAAGAATACATACATATTGACAACTTGACATTGACTATGCTGGCCCATCGGGTTGTACAATGGAGTACCATTTTTTCACAAACTAACCCACTTACAAAACATTTTCTCAAATTAATCCATTTAATATTATTTTGTCTAAATTAACATTTAACTCATTTATTACCTATATAGGAGGTTGCATGTTTAATTGAGGACAATGTTTTCATAGATGAAAACCGGACAGTATATATATTTCGATTGGTACTATCTAATATTGAATTTATGGGTCAGAATTTGGGTTTTCGGGGTCGGCCCAGAAAAAAAAAAATTAATTTTTTTTAAACAACAAAATTATGTACCGGCTGTTATGCCGGGAATTATATCGGTCGTACCGATCCTGATCAAAACGGTATGTCGAACATGTATGAAAACAGTGCTTGAGCAAGATGAATTATGCTGATTCACGAGAAATATTTTTATAACATCGGTAAATCATAATTTGAGTGATATCAATATTTTGTTGGATATCGTCCGAGGTGCGATACCAAGTTTTAGGATGAAAACTGGGTGGCATTGTTATTTCGATCGGTATCAGGTTTCTGGGTCAGAACTCGGGTTTTTCGGGATCTACTTGGACAAAATAAAAAAATACTTTTTTTAAAAAAATAAACAAAATTGTGTACCGACTGGTATACCGAACGTTATACATGTCGTACCCGTCATACTGGTCCGGACAGAAACGATATGCCGAACCAGTATGATAACATTGCTTGAGCAAGATGAATTATGATAAAAATATAAATTACCAAAAATATAAATTAAAAATGATTAAAAATTTGTACATTTAGTGCGTATTAAATAAATTAATTGATTATTTCGATGTGTATTCGATATATATTCAGCATATCGATCTAATGAGTTTATTCGTTATATCTACCAGTATCTTATTTTGAAATATTGAATATAGATGACCTTTTGTAACTCAAAATGACGGTAAAATGCGTTAGTTTAGTCAAAATGAATTAAGTGGGTTAGTGTGTGAAAATGTTTTTGTAAGTGGGTTAGTTTGGAAAAAAGGCTGTATAAAGTTGAATCGCGAAGAATCTGGAAATCTCTGGATTCTTTTGAAAATAAAGTTTACTTTCTCCTCAGTCTTCACCCGCCGGGGTAATTCGATTGCATTATAGGTGAGTTGTGGGTTATACTTTCTGCTTGTGCATTACGAATTTCAATTCTTGGTGAATAGTTGGTGGAATTTGAGACGGAGTGAGTAACTCAGTATTGCTTCATACGAAAAATATGATTAGTGTTTCAGATTTGCGATCTTGAGTATTGATTGATTCAGTCTTATTCGTGATCGATTTTGTATTTTGAAACATCTACGAACCTCTAGATTGTCTCAGTCAATTGAGCATGAATTTTGTAGTTTTACTGATTATAAGTTGAGGTTTAGGGTTCTATTTTTATTTTGGAACGAAGTGATTATTGCCTCGTGTGCACGTTTTGATTTTGCTTGTATCCGGGTTTTCTACGATCAATTTGGTATTTTGAAACATCGTTGAATGCTCTACTTTTGATGGAAATAATATCCTGTTATCATACAGTCTTAATTTGGTTATTCCTGTTTAAGTTGAAACCTGACAAACCATTGGGATTTGTAGGGTGCTTGATTTATGGCAAATACTCAAAATTCAACTGCACAAACCAGTTATTCCTCGAGTAACAACACCAACGAAATTGGCGATTTTGAATGCAACATCTGCTTTGACATAGCACAGAACCCAGTGATCACTCTCTGTGGTCATTTATATTGCTGGCTATGTCTCTACAAATGGTTAAAACTCCATTCTCATTCCCACGAATGTCCTGTATGCAAAGCACTTGTAGTGGAAGAGAAAGTGATTCCTCTATACGGTAGAGGGAAGACCCCAACTGACCCTCGTTCGAAACCAGTTCCAGGAGTCAAGATCCCAAATCGACCAGCCGGACAGAGATCAGAGATCCCAAATCGGACTGAACCCGATAACAACTTTGTTTTTTCACTTATGGGAGGATTCATACCTGTTGCAGTTGCCTCATTTGGTAATTTTGNGGATAACATCCAGTTGGTTCCTGTAATCACGGGAGGAGTTCAATAATATTCGGGCGGCGGAAGCAGCATCAGAATTCAATATTTCAGGACTCAATTGTCTTGCGATTTGATCATGAATCCGTTGTATCTCATTTGAATTGACAAAAAAACGTTCATATATAGGCAAAAATTCATGTGTCGACTCAATAAGAAGACTTCGCCCGTAGCCGTGGCTTTGATCAATTTCGCGATTAAATGACATGATAGAGACGTTGAGAAGATGATAGTAGAAGAGTAATAGTGGAGAAAGTTGAAATTATATAGAAGTAGAGGTGGACACGGGTCCGACCCAACGGGTTATGGGTTGATCCGACGGATTAGAAGTTCGACCAAACCCGTCAATGTGTTTACGCCGAACCTGTCAATGGATTGAAATAATATTAATTATAAATTAAAAATAATAATAAAGTGTGGCACATATTAACCCGTTGACCCGTACGAGTTGATGGGTTGATTTTTCTAATCTAATTCAACATATATTTTCTGGGGATCGATCCAATGATTAACCTGTTTGTACAGATTAGGTTGGCCCAATGGGTTGGGCCAACGCATGGCCACCCCTATATAGAGGATAGAGGGAAATATTAGGAGTTCTAATTCAATCTAATCATGGTTTGAATTTTGTCAAAAATTTCCATATTTTGGTAAAATTTAATTTGATGTTGAAATAAAATTATTTCTATCGATTTTGGATGATAAAAATAGGTTTTTCTTCATGGATATTATTTTTAATTTTAGATTCAAAACTCCAAAGATTAAATATATCAACTTTTTAATTTAAAGACTTTGAATATAATATATTAAATATTGAACTTTATTTTTAAAAAATATAGATGTTAAATGAACAATTTTAAGTTAATATTTGTATATCATATTTTTATATTTCAATTAGAAAGAAAATAATAGTGAATTCACTTAATATATTCACATAAAATTTTGATATTAAATTTTTAACAAAATTTTTAACGAAATTTTTTTCTGAGCTCCAATCCAAAATTCAAATTTGTTTGATTCTCACCGTCTTTTATTTTACATAAATATATTTATATTTTGTTTAAAATTATATTTGTAAATGAAAAAATATTTTTCATATATTATCCATATACAATCATATCAACTAAAGATATGTAGTATTAATAAACTTTATCAAATCAATATAGCTTTATCACACTTAATCTAGTAAAATGTATTTTTTCAGATGATTTGTGTAATGAAGGAAGTTCTTTGTTTAAGGTCATGTAAGCACAATATCTTAGTTAAGTAGGGGTCTGCGTGGATTGAGTAATCCACCCGATTATCAATTTTTTGATGTGATATGATGGATACGGATAAAAAAAATGATTATCCGGAAACGATCCACAATAATAGATCAATTTGGGCATCGATTTACGGATATCAAAATTTTATTTTGAATTATAATTGATAATAAAAATGTTTCAATAATAACCAAAAAAATATTATTTATTTGCAAAACATGACCATTACAATAAAAAAACACAAGTTTGAAATTTTAAAAATTCCATAAATTGAAACATAAATTCAATAATAGTATTGAATTAAAACAAAAGTATGTACAAAATAAATAATTTTTCTTCAAAGTGAGTTAAATCTACAAAAAAACACAATTCACTTATATATTCATAATAAAACAATGAAAAATATAATCAATTATAAAATTAATTACATTTTAAATGATTATATAAAATCTTTAAAAAAGTATCTAATTTACTACAAACATATGAAGTTTAGAAATAAATATTTGATGTTGATTTTAGTTGATATTCTTCCGTTTATTTATGCAAAATAAGAATAAAATATAAAAATATTAATATTTCCAAAAAAACAAATATTATGTCAAGTGATATATATATTACAAGAATTAGAAGATTTGGAAATATATATTTAATAATTTCTACCCGTGAATAGTGTGTCAACTAAGGCTATCTGTAACTTTGTCTATACCTAAAAAAATTTACGTTGTATAAATCTCTCTACACATTACATTCTCTCACATCTACATCTATTCTGTTTCCACATTTAAAACTTCTCACTCATTTGCATCATTATTTATTTCTCCTTTGAGTCGTGTCTGAAACGAGCCGACCCCATTGAGTCTATAATCAAAATCGCCCTCCATAACTTCAATGAGGAAAATTCTCTAGTTCCTGAAAATGGGCATGTGAGAAGTTACACCAGAACATTAGAAAAGTTACAGGATTTGAGAATGTGGGCTGTTAAAGTCGATTCCAACTTATGAGCAGCATGACAGATGGGTTGGGGCATCCCATTTTGTTTTAACATTGAATAAAGGAAAGTGGTCCATGTTGGAGGTCCAGTTACATGAAATAAGACTATGAGTCACGTACTCAGAGGAAAAAGCAGAGAGTGTGAAGAGAGGTGGATGCCTTTGTCTTCTTGCTGATATGGTGAATTACTGAAAGCTAAGAACTTGCAAGGATAATGATACATGAAGTAAGCTTTTGAGGAGCTGAAGATCATCGGGAGAGTTCTCTGTGATCGGTACAGGTGTATCAAGAAACTGATATGTTTCTTCCTTGGGTTTCTGATTTGCTGGTTTTGTAATTCATTTCGTGACTGTTATAGTGGATTGGTCAAGTGGTTCTTGGCCCGTGATTTTCTACCGGCACACGGGTTCCACGTAAAAGCTCTTGCTCTTATTCACAAAACATAAACAAAGAACTGAAACAAATAAGACACAAACTCCTCACTGTTGCATTATAATCTATTTGTATAAGTGTTTACAGATTGGATTCAGGTTCAACAAGTGGTATCGGAGCGATTAATCGATCCTGGTACAGTAAATGGATGAGACAACTGTGCCAATGATTAAGTTGACATCCAGCAACTACTCAATATGGAAGGTAAAAATGGAAGACTTACTTTCATGTAGGAATGTTTGGGTGGTCATTGAATCAGCAGCGAAACCAGAGAAAATGGAGAACTTAGTTTGGAAGATGATGAATAAGAAAGCAGCAGCATACATTCGCTCATGGATTGATATGAGTTTGTTTCATCACATCGGAGAAGAGACAGATGCAAGATCGATGTGGAAAAACTCCAAACCATATGCGAGAGGAAAAACGTCCAGAATAAAGTTGGAACGATAAAAAGACTTGTAAATCTAAGATACAAAGATGGACAATCAATGGATGAACACCTGAACCAAATCCAAGACTTAAGTTAACAAGTTGACAAGAGCGAACTTAAAATTGGAGGATGAGTTGCAAGCTCTGTTATTACTTGGGACACTTCCAGATTCATGGGAAACACTTGTTGTCACTTTAAGCAATTCAACACCTATGCTAACAGTGGTGGTTGTAGTCGAACGTTTGTTGAATGAGGAGGAGCACATACGAGACACAAATAAGGACAATAAAGGAGTCCTTGCTAGAACTGAAAGACAAGGTAGGAACCAGGGGATAAATTTCTCAAAAAGGGGAAAATCAAGGCATGATAAATCTACTGGCAGATCAAAATCCCCAGGTGCTGGAAATAAAACTCGTGCATTTTTTCATTGTGGTGTGGTAGGGCATTTGAAGAAGAATTGTATTCACTTCAAGTGGGCCTATGAAGTCCACAAGAAAGAAAAGAAAAATGAATCAGATCAAGCAAATATAGTTGCAACTTCTAGCGGGGATGAGTTAATTGTTTTATCTGAGGAAGAGTAGAATGTATCACATGGTGGTGCTCAAGAATGGATATTCGATACCGTTGCCTCGTATCATGCAACTCCAAACAAAAGCTATTTCAAGACCTACACTAAAGGGAACTATGGAATGGTAAAAATGGGAAATTCAAGTGCCTCGGCCATAACTGGGATCGGAACAGTTGAGGTGATAACAATTGTCGATTTAAAGCTCACTCTAAATCAGGTGAGACACATCCCTACCCTAAGACTAAATTTATTGTCTGGAAATATGTTTGATCAAGAGGGATACACAAGCATTTGTGGGAATGGTGTTTGGAAATTAGTCAATGGCTCACTGATTCTTGCTAAGGGAGCCTTGAAACGAACCTTATACAGGTATGAGATGATGTCTGAGTTATTATCAGTGACAGCAGCATCATCAAGTGAACCATCTTCACATTTGTGGCATAAAAGACTAGCTCATTTCAATGTTGAAGGAATGAAGCACTTAGTCAAGCAACAAATCATTCCTGAACAAGATCCAGCAGCAGGTCTAGAGGGCTGTGAAGATTGCCTAAAAGGCAAACAACATAGGGTAGCATTTAAAGTACCATCGGTTAGAAAATCAGAACCACTGGAGCTGGTGCATAACGATGTCTGTGGAGAACTAGATGTTAAATCATTTGGAGGTAAGAAGTATTTCGTTTCCTTTGTGGATGATAAAACCAGAAAAGCATGGATTTATCCCATAAGAACTAAGGATGAAGTGTTGGTCCAAGTTTAAGGAGTTTCAAAACTTAGTTGAAAGAGAGACAAGAAAGAGACTTCGATGTTTACGGAGTGACAATGGAGGAGAGTACACCTCAAATGACATTGATACTTACTGCAGAGAAAGAGGAATCATGCATGAGAAAATCGAACCTAGAACACCCCAACATAATGGTGTAGCTGAAAGATTGAATAGGACACTATTGGACAAAGTTAGGTGTTTAATTGCAACTGTAGAATTGTCAAAGAGGTTCTGGGGAGAGGCTTTATTGGCTACTAGCTACATCAGAAATTGATCACCATCAGTTTCGATCAATTTTAAAATACCAGAGGAGTTATGGAGTGGCAAGAAACCATTTGAGAGTGTTTGGATGTAAGGCAAGCGTACTGATTCCTAAAGATCAAATAAAGAATCTTGATTCATATTCTCAAACCTGTATATTCTTGGGCTATGGAGAAAATGAGTTTGGATACAAGTTCTGGAATCCAATAGAAAGGAAAGTAATTCCATCAAGGGATATTGTGTTCTTTGAAAATGAGAACATGTCACATATTCACAATGAGAATAAGTCTCAGCAAGACCTGGAACCAAGAGCAGAATTGGAACAGACTCCTGAAGGATATACAAGCAGAAATAATGATCATGAGCAGACCTTAAGACCATCTGATCAGTTTGATGAATCCTTTGCTGAACCTCAAACTGATTTGGAAAATCAGCACATGCAAGTAAAAAGATCAACTCGGGCTAGACATCCATCAAACAAATATCCAGCAACCGAATATGTTTTGATCTCAGAATATGGAGAACCAGAAACTTATGAGGAAGCTTTGAGCATGAAAGATAAAGACAGATGGATCAAGGCCATGAAAGAAGAACTTGCATTACTTGAGGAAAATTAGACATATGAAATTATTCAGCCACCATCAGGTAAACGAATCTATCAAATAAATGGATTTTTAAGCAAATGATAGAGGCAATGGTAGCATCAGATACAAAGCCAGACTTGTTATATAAGGTTTCGGGAAAAAGAAAGGTATTGACTTTGAAAAGGTATTCAGTCCAGTAGTTAAACTTGTATCCATCAGAGTAGTATTGGCTATAGCAGCCCATTTAGACCTTGAAGTTGAGCAACTTGATGTAAAGTCCGCATTTCTGCATGGAGACGTAAAAGAGGAGTTGTACATGCACCAACCAGAAGGCTTCATTGAAAATGGGAAAGAAAATATGGTTTGCAAACTGAGGAGGAGTCTCTACGGTTTGAAACAAGCCCCAAGACAATGGTACATGAAATTTGATACATTTATGAAAGAAAATCAGTTTGGAAGGTCAAAGGAAGACCATTGTGTTTACATGAAGTTCTCTGGAAATAACATATTTGTGTTGTTGCTGATTTACGTGGATGATATGTTATTGATTGGTCCTGATATGGAATTGATCAAAGACTTGAAAAATCGACTGTCCCATACCTTTGAGATGAAGGATTTGGGACCATCCAGTAGAGTTCTTGTTATGAGTATCATCAGGAACAGATCAAGTAGAGAAATATTCTTTCATCAGCGACGGTATGTTGATCAACTCTTGAACAAGTTTAATATGAAGAATGCAAAAGAAGTCAGGGTACCCTTGGGAACACAGTTCAGACTTAGGAAACTTTCAGCTGAAATGACAGAAGCATATATGCTAGAGATGGATTCAGTGCCTTACTCATCCTTGGTTGGGAGTTTAATGTATTTGATGGTTTGCTCTAGGCTAGACATTGCCTTCGCAGTTGGAGTACTCAGTAGGTATTTTTCAAATCCGGGAAAGGAACATTGTGAAAGGAACCAAGTATCTGGGATTGAAATTTACTGCTGAAAATAAGTTAAATTTGATTGGTTTTTGTGATTCTGATTTTGTAGGAGATTGTGGCACAAGAAAGCAACATCCGGCTATGTATCATTGTTGGGAGGAGCTGCAATTTCATGGAGTGCACGACTACATAAGTGTGTAGCTTTGTCCACAACTGAGGCTGAATACATCGCCATAACAGAAGCTGGAAAGGATATTTTGTGGCTTTAGTGACTTCTGTCTGATATAGGATTTGATGATTTGGAACCTGTGTTGTTTTGTGACAACCAAAGTGCGTTGGAATTGGCCAAAAATCCAGCATTCCATTCAAGAACTAAGCATGTAGATGTGAAGTTCCATTGGATCAGAGAAGACGTGGCTAACAAAATATTGACGATGAAGAAGATCGACACGAACGACAACCCTGCGAACATGTTCACAAAGTGTGTCACTCTGGAGAAACATGAATTCTGCTCTAGTGAAATTGGTCCAGAGGAGATCATTGAACATAACTGATGAAACAAAATCTGTTCATAAGATGGAGGAGGAGAATGTGGGCTGTTAAAGCCGATTCCAACTTATGAGCAGTATGACAGATGGGCTGGGGCAGCCCATTCTGTTTTAACATTGAATAAAGGAAAGTGGCCCATGTTGGAGGTCCAGTTACATGAAATAAGACTATAAGAGTCACGTACTCAGAGGAAAAAGCATAGAGTGTGAAGAGAGGTGGTTGCCTTTGTCTTCTTGCTGATATGGTGAATTACTGAAAGTTAAGAACTTGCAATGATAATGATACAAGAAGTAAGCTTTTGAGAGTTGAAGATCATTGGGAGAGTTCTTTGTGTTCGGTACAGGTGTATCAAGAAACTGATATGTTTCTTCCTTTTGTTTCTGATTTGCTGGTTTTGTTATTCATTTCGTGACTGTTATTGTGGATTGGTCAAGTGGTTTTCTCCCGGCACTCGGGTTCCACGTAAAAGCTCTTGCTCTTATTCACAAAACATAAACAAAGAACTGAAACAGATAAGACACAAACTCCTCACTGTTGCATTAGAATATGTTTGTTTAAGTGTTTACAGATTGGTTTCAAGTTTAACAGAGAATTGTTGGGGATCCATTTACATATGATTTCTTTAAGTTATTCACTTCAGTTTTTACACGGTAACGTGCAATTTTACAGAGATTGATGGTGAAAAAGAATAGGATCAACAAGAAGCTAGCCAAAATGAAGACTTACAGAAGAATCTCTAATGTTATATTTGTTGCTGCTTTTGCACAGTTCTAATATGCTCATAGCATCAGCCATCTCCGGACCTCTGGTAGTGATGGCTTTAGCTGCGGCATTCGTTGTACTGATGGGATCAATGGGAAAGTTATTGAACTCTACTTGGAGAACGTATGAGAAGGATTTGAGTGCACAAATAGAGATAGTTAGTTCAATGCAAATAAGAAGCTCGATAGTGATAAAGGATTTGGAGAATATTAGGGTTCAAGTTGATAATCTTCAAATCGGGTAACGCTGAATTTGCAATGCAGGGGGGGAAAAAGATGTGGTATCGGGTGTGGAGGAGATGAGGAAGAGAGTGATGAGTTTGTACAAAAGTATAAGTGAAGTGAGTGATAGTGCTAATAAATGCTCTAGGGAAACTACAAAGGCATTGTTGGGCTTTGAGCCCAATTCTAGTATACGAGCTGAAGAGGTGCTGGGCCAGTCCAATAAAGAGTCCAACAACATGAAGGAATTAAAAAGGAAGAAAAGAAGAAGTCAAGGTAGCTACGCTTCATCTTTTCAGAGGCACGAACCAAAACCAGAAAACTACAGACTTTGGAGGAGTTTTGATACTAAAGGTATATGACGGAGGAGTTGATCAATCTGGGATTAGATAGACAGTAAATGTACGTATGCTTGTATCAAGAAGGACTGGAATTGTTCTTCCCTAAGTTTGAGTTTGGTTGTATTGTGTTCGGATTATTATAGTGGATTGATCGAGGTGTTCCTTGATCCGTGGTTTTCTCTCGGTATTTGGGTTCCACGTAAAATCTTGGTGTTCATCTTTATATTTTGTTTAACAAAGGCAAAGACAATTGTATACAGGAACCAGAATCATTACTGTCATATGAATAAGTCTTGGCTGGTTTAATTTAATCTGGATTCTTATTGGTTTACAAGCAAGGGCTGTGATTCTTAGTAAGATCATAAATCATCATCCACAAGCTCATGGTACATTTTCATGATATTGATTTGGGGTTCAACGGGCTGGGGTTGTATGTGTAACGATTTAATCTATTTGATTTTGATCGAGAGAGGGTACGTGTAATCGTAATATGTTTGATTTGTATTGTCTCAGTCTTCCATTTAGGGCTGTTATTCAATCCAAACGAACCCAACTCATTAGATTCATATTCGTTCATATTTTTATTCAAACGTGTTCATGTTTGTTCATATTTTATTCGAACGCGAAAATATGCACGAACATTGTTCAAATTATTAAATGAATGTTCATGTTCGTTAGAATAGTTTGTTCGAACAATTTTCGTACGATTTGTTCGAACATATTTGTACTATTTGTGCGAACTTTGTTGTTTTACAAACAATATCACAAAAAATAAAAGTACTGAAGAAATAGTCAAACAATTATCTTTCACAAAACAAAGAAGAAGAATATCTCAGTAACAACATATCAAAGTTTTGTAAAGGTTTTTAAACTTAAATAGTATAATAATCTATTAATATAAAAATTAATTTAAATAATATATTTGTTCACGAACGTTCGAATTTGTTTACAAAATGTTCGTGTTCGTTCAAATTATAAAAGAACAAAAAATAATGTTTGAACAATGTTCATATTTTTATTCTAACGAGCGAACACGATCACATACGAGCCGAACACATATTGTTCATGAACTGTTCGGATCGTGTAACAGTCCTATTTCCATTTTAGTTTTAATACATAGAATCAAGTATAAGTTGGTAGAGATAATAATAAAATATTTTTAAAATTATATATGTGATAAATAAAAATAAATGTCTAAGACTCTGCAACTTACGAGTTGTGTAAAGAGTATATCCTACAAGTTACAAAATTGTAAATATGCTATATTATTTGAGCACAAATATACATTTATAGCCATTCAACTTTAATTAAATGCACGTAGGACACACTAATTTATCAATACCGTTTATTATTAACCCTCTAATAAATCCGTTAATATTTTATATTCTCATACACAATTGTTGAACTTCAATGGTCAATTTTGCATAATTTTTCAAACTATAAGAGTTTTATTTGCGTACTTTATAAAACTTTGAGGGTCACTCACAACTTAATTAGAGTTTAAACAAAACCCTCAAAACTCAATTAGATTGTTTACCCTCAAACACATGAATTTGTCTTGCTTGCCCTATCAGCGGATTATACCCAAAGAAACAAAAACCGATAACATTATGGTCGGATGTATTTAAATTAATTTGATGTAAACACCCAAAAAACCAAAATGAAAAGCAATATGAAAAGAAAACTCGAAAATAAGATCTACATAACAAAAATTCGAACATTGAAGAAGACGGATGGAATAATGGACAAGAATTGTGTTGAAATCCTTGAGAGAGAGATGAAAAAAATGGAGAATTTTAAAAAGGAAAAGTGGCATTGAATTTGTAATTAGTTTGGTCTACTAGGACTTTGTAATAAAGGCAAATATTTTAAAAATATTTGATATATTTAATAAATATAAGCTTGGCGGATACAGTTATTTAAATGGATAACCGAAGAGATGGTTATCAAATCACTACCCGCTCCGTTTAAGGTGGATATAGAATTTTCTTTCCCGGCCAGTTTCCTCTACCCATTTAATTATCAAAAAACACTTTAGACGAGACGGATATCCACTGGGTAGCAGGGCGGATAATCCAAATTGACATCCCTACTTCTGATCTATATACTAAGGAAAAAGGGTTGAGTCCAGTGGTGGATCAGGGTGATGTTCGATATTCCCACATGACATTATGCAACTCGTCCACCCATGAGGTTTTTGACTAGTCAATTCTAGTCATCAACTGTTGTAGAATAATTCGGTTGATGACCTCTCTAAGCCATTCGTTTCTAGATGTGCCACCGATGTGAAAAGCTATTGAATCCCATAATATTCGCACCCTTCGGCGACACCCTTTCCACAAAATTGCAATACATTATCAAATATTATAATTCTAGGGATTCTGAATTTGCAGACTATGTATCTCCATAGGAAACTGATAACCTCTTCATCTCTTTGAATATGACAACATTTCAACTTCTATCTACTTTGAGAAATGCTCCACGCCTCAATACAAAATTTCTTTTGACCCGGAGATGTGGGAAAAACTCCCAAGATGTCAATTCCTCACATGTCAAAAGGGCATGTAGTTGGCATGGGTTTCATCGGCACCCTTGGTACGTGATGCAAGTTTGAATGATATTGACAAGCTGGACAAGTCCGAGCAAAGTTGATACAATCTTGTGTCATAGTCAGCGGAATGGTCACCGCATTCCCGACATGCACTTCTTTCATTACAGCTTTGGCTTGCACATGAGATAAGCAACAAAGGTATAACCCACCAAAATTCTTCTTATATAATTTGTCGTCCACGTAAATGAAGTTAGTGGCTATTTTCATCGTTCGAAGGGTTTCACCTTCGTCTGTAGGCAGCTCTCCTATGATCAAATAATGTGTGATAGCGTACTTCCATGAGGGTTCATCAGGAACGACATCCAATAAGAATAACGTGCGACTGGAGAGTTCTAGATTGTCTATTTCGATGTTTGAGCTCTCGGGGGAAGTGATAGAAGGCTTATAATGTATCATAGTCAAGATTCTTGATTCATCCGAGAACTCTAAAAGCGTGGGATATTTTGCTAACCCATCTCCTCGTGTATTCTCATTTATGGGGATATAATTAAGAGTGAAGATTTTCAAATCTTTTGCCACTTCTTTTAACTTCTCATGATACCGGGTCATATATTCGTCTTTGGTGGCGAATGTTTCTGCAAATTGATTCACCACTAGCTGTGAGTCTGAATGATCACCACTAGCTGTGTGTCTGAATAAAGGCGTGTGATTCCAATTTCGACTGCCAGAGAAATACCAAAGATCATCACCTTGTATTCGGCCACGTTGTTAGTCACGGGGAATTTCAATTCACGACATATTCATGTTCTTCTCTGGACTTTATTTCTTTCAGGTATACACCGATACATGGCCTTCCTGATGAGGCTGAACCGTCGACAAACAAATCCCAATGTTCTTCGTCGTGGGTAATTTTAGAACGGGTTAGCTCCACTATGAAATCCACAAGGACCTGCAATTTGAATGCGTGACGAGATACATACTCAATATGATATTGTCTCAATTCAATGTTCCACTTAGCTAGCCTTCCTGAAGTATCGAATTTTGATAACACACTTCAGATAGGTTAGTCAATTAGTATTGCAACGGAATGTCCCTGAAAATAATGTCGTAATTTTCAGGAGGCGACTATTAGAGCTAGTATGAATTTCTCAAGATCTGTATAAGGTGATTCGACGACCTGTAATTTCCTGCTCACATAATATATTGGTCGATGCTCCTTGTCATTGAGCCTCACCATCACTTCGTTGACAACCTCCCTTGAAACTACTAGGTATTGACGCAATGGTTCTCCCGAAGATGGCGAGACATAAAGGAGTGCTTACTGAGATAATATTTCAGATTCTCGAATGCGTGTTGGCACTTCGCATTCCATTCAAGTAGATTAGCATTACTCAAAGCTCGGAAAAGGATAGTCTGTTTTCTGCTGATATGGAGATAAATCGATTCAGATAGGCTAAACATCCTGTCAGTCTGTGAACCTCCCTAAGAGTAGTTGAATGGGTCATCTCTTGGATGGCGGTGATTTTGTCTGGATTAATTTCTATTCTTATTTCTGATATCATATAACCGATAAATTTGCCTACTTTTACTCCGAATGCACACTTAAGGGGATTCAACTTCATTCGATACTTTCTTAGGATTCCGAAACAATCGTCCAAATGCTGCACATAAAATTTTCATTGTTTGATTTTTGACTAATATGTCATCGATATAGACCTCCAAACTATTTCCGATCAATTCTTTAAAAATTGAGTTCATCAGGTTTTGATATGTGGCCCCGATATTTTTTAAACCAAAAGGCATGACTTTCTAACAGAAAATTCCTATATTTGTCATGAGTGAGGTGTACAAATTATCATCAGGATGCATAAAGATCTGGTTGTACCATTTAAAGGCATCTAGCATGCTAAGAAACTCAAAACCGCATGGGGCATCTACTATCATGTCGATTGCAGGTAAAGGATATGGATCATTGAACATGCATTATTCAAATCTGTGAAATCATCACAAACTCTCAAACCACTTAGATTTTGGAACCACCACATGATTTGCTACCCAATATGCATATCTCATTGGCTCGATGAACCATTCTTGCAGCAAACTTTCTACTTCCTCATTGATAGCTTTCTCAATCTCAGGGGAGAATTTTCTTTTCTTTTGATGGACTGGTCGTATATAGGGATTAACACTAAGTCGATGTGAGCAAATACATAGGAATATATAGGTTTTATGATCTTTTGGACAACATGTTCTTGGTTTCACGAGACATCACCTTTGTAGAAATGTTTTCCCTTACCGAATATCTTCTCATGTAGACACATTATTGTTGCCTTCTCTGGATGTATAGCAAGATAATAGTGCACTGGTGCTCCAGACATTATCGAACAACATTTTGTCCATGACCCACATGTACATCTGGATACTATCGAACAACATTATGTTCATGAGGTCGTACCTGTTATTGTCGGCGAGGTCGACCATGTCGAACCGCCTCTTGAGCATGTTCGACTTTCCACTCGGACTCATAGAAGTCTAGCTTGGCTATCAGAGTACATTTATTTGACAAATCATGACAACCAAGGTATATCTGATTTGCCGCATACAGTCTCTCCGGAGTATGCTAAGTTTGTTTGCAACAGTGGTGACGTCCGAGAGCCTTCCACCTTTTCTAGGTATTTGTGACCCAAATTGGAAGGCTGCTATGGATCCCGAGCTAGTTGCTATGGAGGCGAACGTCACATGGGAGTTGTGTGATCTCCCACCTGACAAGAAAATAGTTGGATGCTGATGGGTATATAAATATAAGTGGAATCATGATGGGACAATTATCAAGTATAAAGCACGACTAGTCGCAAAGGGAGATACCTAAGTTGAAGGGATACATTATCATGATGTTTTTTCCCATGTAGCAAAGATAACAACAATTCTCTTGTTTCTCACAATTGCAGCACACAATGAGTGAAACTTTTCTCAAATGGATATCAACAATGCATTTCTTGTTGTGAATTGGGCTATATTTATTCTCACATATGTCATTGATATCCTTGTCACTCGAAGTGATACGGAAGGGATGAGTGATATTAAGATGTATCTGCATGATAAATTCACTATTAAAGATTTGCGAGCAGCAAAATATTTTTTGGGATTAGAGATCTATCGAGACTCCACGGGGATGTATGTGAATCAGAGAAAGTATAGCATGGACATTATTCAGAATACTAATCAAGACAAGGAACGTTAGTTATTAAACCTTTACCTCATGGACTCAAGATTGCATGCGCAGGGGATGACGACTAGCTATTATCCGATCTGCAGTCCTATCGCAAGCTTGTGGATCAATTGTTTTATATGCCATACACTAGGCCCGACGTTGCCTTTGCAACCCAACAACTTAGTCGGTTTCTCGGCTCATATTTAAAAGGGTCTTATTCAGTTGGGATATTCGCCGTCGATAGAGCTAAGACTAACAAGTTTTTGTTATGCCAATTGGGGCTCCTGCAATGACACACGATACTCCCTCACATGTTATTGTATCTTTCTCGGGAGTTCCTTAGTTTCCTCGAAGATGAAAAAGCATAATATAGTGTCCAGAAGCTTGGTAGAGGCAGGATACCAAAGCATGGCTGCAACAATTTGTGAATTAAAATGGCTCATGTTTCCTAAACCCATCACGCTTTAGAGTGACATCAACGTCGCCATTCGGATTTCAGAGATTGTAGTATATCATGAGCGGGCAAAACACTTGGATATTGATTGTCATCTAATTCGTGATCGTTTTAAGAACGGTTTTCTTAAACCGATCAACATACTTCGAGAGAACATGTTGCTGATATGCTCATAAAATCACTCCTGTCAACTTCCTTCGGGCATCTGCTTAACAATTTGGGTCTTCATAAGCTCGACTATCACATTGCGGAAGTGCAAGACGTTTGTCTTGACGGGGGTTGTTAAGATTATGCATGTGTCAAACGATATGGCAAGCTTATGTTTAGTGTCGACCGGTATGCCTCTTGTGTCAATCGGTATGTTGCATGTCGAACNACCGAGGTGTTGCAAGTCTCTTTGTTAAAGCATCAGCTACTTGATTTGTTGTTGAGATGTATCTAACAGAGATCAAATTCCCCATTTCCTTTTCTCAGAAAAAATGAGAGTCTCGTGTGAAGTATTTTGACCTTTCGTGTAACATTGGATTTTTAACAAGTTGTATAGTAGACTGATTATCACAATAAACTTTAACTGAACCAGTTTCAATTTGAAAATCGCTTAACAGACCTTGAAGCCATAAGATTTCGCAAGTCAAAGATGACAATGCCCTGAATTCGGCCTCTGTAGAACTTCTAGCAACCACTGTCTGTTTCTTAGATTTCCAACTTATCAAACTTGATCCAAGAAAAACACAAAATCCATATACAGACTTACTCGTCTCCTTGCAACTGCCCCAATCACTGTTAGTGAAACCAATGAATTCCATGTCTGAATCTGTAGATAAAAAGATTCCTTGCCCAGGAGATTGTTTCAAATATCGTAATATCCTAAATGCTGCGTGTAAATGCCAATTGGAAGGCTTATCCATGAATTGAGAGAGAATATGGACAGAATATGATATGTCTAGGCAAGTGAACGTTAAATAAATCAGTTTGCTTATTAACCTTCGATACTCCGTTGCATCAGCCAAGATATTTTCATCAGTATGAGTTAGTCCATGATTTGGCAGAATGGGTGTATCAACTGGTATTGAGGCCAACAATCCATAGTGTTCAATAAGATCTAATGCATATTTCCTTTGGCATAATATAATTCATGTTTTAGATCTTGCAATTTTGATACCCAAAAAATATTTTGGAACCCCCAAATCTTTTAAGCCAAAACGTGTAGCAAGAAATTGCAGCACCTGAGTAATATGTTGTGAAAATGGACTTCCAATAATGATATCATCAACGTAGACAAGTAGAGCGATAAAAATCGAGGATTTCGAAGATTCATCCAAAACTTCCTTGGTAAATAGGGAATAATCAGATTTGGATTGGACGAAACCAAAGGATATAAGTGCCTCAGTGAGTTTAACGTTCCATTGATGGGAGGCTTGCTTTAAACCATAAAGAGATTTCTTTAACCGACAAACCAATTTATGATGCTGTGGGATGACAATATCTGCCCCCCCTTCAAGCGAAAAACCCTGAGGAAGCTGCATAAAAATTTCTTCCGTGAGATCACCATTTAAGAATGCATTATTGATATCAACTTGATGTAATTGCCAACCAAGTTTGGTAGCCAAAGAGAACAACAATCTAACAGTAGTTGGCTTAACAACTGGGCTGAAGGTTTCCGTGAAATCGAAACCTTCAATTTGGCTAAAACCTCGAGCTACCAAACATGACTTACAACGGTCTAAAGACCCATCAGCTTTGAGCTTAACCTTGTAGACCCACTTGCATCCAACAAGATGTTGAGTGTTTGGGACACACACCACATCACAAGTATTATTTAACTTTAGAGTTAACAATTCAGAATCAATGGTTGCTTGCCAAACAGGATCAGAAAAGGCTTCAATGTAATAGTGAGGTTCTGAAAAATGATTAAGAGAATAAATAAAGGCAAAATAAGAGGGTTGAAGGAGATCAGCGGACAAATATTGTTGAATAGGGTATGGAATGTTTGTTGAAGGATGAGAGTCAATCAAATTGCAATCATATATCTGAATATTTTAAATTGATATATTCATAATATTTGAAAAAATTCTTTGAAATATCTCGCATATTACATCAAACCTTAATTAATATCACTATTGTTATTTGATATCATTTTTATAATATTTATTTGCATACTAATTAATTTTGTTCATATATTATTAACTCAAACATCACTATTTAACTCTTCTAACTAAAGTTTTAACGGTAGTTCAAGCAAATGAACATTAGTGTATTTTTTATTTATGGTATAATGTGAAGACTAATGTTATCTTCGTCATCACACGAACGGTAATACAAACGTAGCCATAAAATACATTTTTTTCTGTTAAATTTGTAAAACAAAAATTCAATTATTTTGTTTAAAAAGTAATCCTCTCATACTAATTTTTCGTTGATATTTTAAAGAAATTTGTAATTAACACGCGTGGACAATTTTATAAGCTAAAAATTGGTCAAAGAGTCAAAAAATATTGTCAATCCCAAAGGCCCAATGTGACAAGTGTTAGTTATAAATTTGATAAATTTTCTTTTCAAGTTCATTATCTAGATTCAAGATTTAAATATTTCATTTAAATACACTAAATATGAGAAAATTGTATAAGAAGCCTTCAACTTACGAGCGGTGTAAAGGCTATGCCCCAAACTTACGAAATTGTAAGAATGACACCTAAAATTATCAATATCGTTTCTTTTTACCCTTGACATTCTAGCACCAGGTTTTTAGTTAAAGTCACAAACGTTTTTCTGTTAGCATGAGTAATCCTCAAAAGTACGCAAATAAAACATGTTTAAAATTATACAAAATTGACCCCTGATATTCGAGAATTGTGCATAAAAAATAAAATATTAACGAGTTAGTTAGAGTGCCAATAATAAACGGTATTTAAAACTTAGGGTGTCTTATGTGCACTTAATTGAAGTTGGAGAGCTACAAATGCACGTTTTTACTCAAAAAGTATATCATATTTGCAATTTCTTAACTTAGAAAACATAGTCTTTATACAGCCCGTAAGTTGGGAAGCCGTAGGCAAACGTCACCCATTAAAATATATTAATTAACTATTATTGTCAAATTTGTTATTTATGAACAAAATTATTTCTATTGGTTTATACAATTTATATTATGTGTTTGATATATGGAAGCATATTTAATTCTCACAAGTTATTTTTTTTTAGATTTTCAATTAATCTAATTTATTTGATTACCTATGCATAATTTATTCTATAATAATTAAAATTAAAAATATTAATTTTAAATACTTTATTTGTATTTTTCAATATAAAAGATTAAATTGAAACTGTTAAAATCTGAATGGACTAAATTTCAATGTTTTGATATCGTGTTATTCTGGATTAAATATAGGTTGATAACTACTATATATATTTTTATTTATTAAATTCAAGTATTTTATTTATTAATATTTGGATTATTTTATGGTCCAAACTCAAAAACCAATAAAAATAATGATTCGACCCAATGATCTTGTATCGCACAGTATAATAAAGAGACAGGTTTATTTCGAAAAATTTGGTACTAACGGTTTTTGAACCAATATTAAAATATTTGTAAATATTAACTTTATATTATGATGAGTAACTAAGATTAGAGATATTGAGTTCATTAAATAAAATGTGCAAAACCTTCGGTGCATTCTAATTTTTAAAAAAACCAAATTTCATTATAATTTAAGTATTTAATTTGTAGATGAATATTCTAAATTACAAATCTAAAAACCTTGAAGTTATAATAATGAAATATATTCATTATAAATATCTCAAATTTGATGAAATAAATTATACGAGTTCATAATCATGAAGATATATTAATTTATTTATTCAAATATTTAATCTAATGATTACTCTACACAAGTCATTTTAGTAAAAGCGAACCGGATTTGAAATAGATTTTATTTGAATAAATCTTTTAACAAACTAATCTGCAAAATGGGATTTCTTGTGAAATCGTAAAAGAAAAATCTTGATCTACAACTAAGCCTAATCAGGAAAGCCAGATGAATCAGAAAAGACAACACAGTAATTGACTACATCAATGTCATTGGTCTTCATACGTTGTAGACGAGGCGGCGTGGGTGGCACGACAGATGGGCAAGAATTCTTCACACGTAGCCATGTTTCGGTACAGAATGCATGATATTCGGTTGGCAATCAAGAACAGCGATTAAGTCGTCGTCTTTCTCGCAGAGATCTTTTAGGCAAATAGTGCACATTTTGGGTTCTCCTTCTTCATCTTTAGCTTCCATTCCAAAGAAGTTTTGTAGCTTCCTAACTAGAAACCTAGACTTTGGATTAATCCGAAAATGTAGAAAATAAAATACAAACGATAAATGCCGAAAGTTAATATACGGATCCGATACCATGAAAGGAAATACATATAAACGATTGTAGTGGTGGTCTCGTAGACTACACCTTCAAAGACAAATCTAAAAGAAGAACTTGAAGAACAAAGACAACTATGATATTGAGAAATGAAAACATAATACATTCTATAATACATAACATACTTATATAGATAACGATTCAGGCTTATGGCCCAAAGTATTAGATTATCTAAATTCAAATCATCAATCTCAACATCATTTCATGGGTTCTCGTCAATCTCAAATTCTCCATGATAGCTTCGTTCGACTCTCCATCATCCCTGTAATGTCCAAAAATTTGATCCCGAATAGCGTCAATTAGTGGGTTCCTATAATTCGAGGAGGAGCTCAGCAATATTAGGGCAGCAGAAGCAACAGCAGAATTCAATAATTCATGGCTGAATCTTCTTGCGATCTGATCATGAATCCATTGTATCTCATTTGGATTGTTGGGAGGATTGACAAAAAAAAGTTCTCATATAAGCGAAAGTTCATGGGTCGGCGCTGTATTAAGACTTCGCCGGTAGCCGTGGCTTTGATCAATTTCACAATTCAATGACATGATCGAGGGGCTGAGAAGAAAATAGTAGAAGATTTATACAGAAGAAACTTGAATTTATATAGAAGGTAAATATTTGGAGTTACAATACAAACCCAATCATGGTTTAAATTTTGCCAAAATTTTGTTAAAATTTCGTTTGACAAAGAAATAAAAATAATTTCGGCTGAATTTTGACAATACGATCTTTTGTCAATTGAATTATTTTTTTATTATAGTTTTTAAAAATCCAAAAATTAATATATCAATTTTTAAATTTAAAGACCGAATTAATATATTAAATATTGAACTTTATTTTATAAAAAAATTGATTTTAAATAATCAATTTTAACTTGAAATTTATATTTTATATTTCAATTAGAAAGAAAATAATAGTGAATATACTTAATATATTAAAAAAATAAGCAGTTCATACCTTTGAGATTAAATAGTGTAACTGAAATTTTCATGAAATTTTGTTTTTCGGCTCCAATCCGAAATTTATCAAAAATTAAACGTTGATTCAAATGACTTACAATCATATATTTATTTAAATCATCCAATGATTACGATATTTTTATTTAAATCGGACAAATTTAAATAAAAATTATTTAAAATCATAAAATCATTTTTTATTATAAAAATACACTCATGTATTATTTACCAATTTGCTAGGGATATCAATGGATTTAATTAAAGTAGATTTAATCAAATTCACAACTATTTTAAATAAAAATAAAACCAAATCCGATTCATTCCAACTTATGAAGGTTATATATGTTTAAGCTTGAATTTAGTTACTTAAACTAATTTATGCCATCAAAGGCTGCCTACAATGTCGGTGGTCAATTTGTGAGTGTTGATATTATCCAAAATTCGATACTCGCCTATCGATTCCACGTTCGATATAACCAAAAGAAACTTAGTCAGCTCCTTCTACATTTTTGTTTTCATTAAAATTTATTTGATGCTGCAAGTTTTAGTTATATAGCTGATGAGGTCGTTGCTTCAATCGAAATCCATGTTGGACGAAAAGCAAGTGTACCCTCTTCTTCTTGGATATAAAATACATATTTAATTGATTTATAAGAGATGTGATATCATATTTAATATATATAGTCATCTAAACTTTAAAATATCATTTAATTCTCTTATATATCGGCTATACCAACACCTATGTTCTAAAATCGGACCGGAATCTTGAACCGGTTTTACGTCCGGTCCGGTTCAAACCGGTTCGTTGTTTTTTTAATGGGGAAAAAAATTATCTATTTGGCAAAAAATTTCTCTCATCTTCATCGGAATAGAAACTTTGGCTTCTCTAATCCTCCAGTAGTGGATCATCCATCGTTGTAAATGAAAGGTGCGCAAATGTTTTTAACCTCTCACTCAACCAGCAAATCAGTCATTTCGAAAGCCAAAACTTTTGTTCTAAAAATAAGTTCTCCAATTGATGTAATTCCATAAATTTGTCCCCGATAAAAGAAGAGGAAATAAATTGCTCACTTCCAACACTGCTTGCCTACGCTTGCTTCATGCTGCTTCCCTCCCGCCCCAATAGACTAAACAATCGGGAAAGTGGCGAAGACGCGAGTCCTAGCTAAAATTGGGATATTTGAAAAAACTCAAAAAATAAAAGAGTTAACCTAACTCGGACCGGTTTCATTCCGAGTCTGATTCGAACCGGTGAAAACTGGTTCGGTTTTAGAAGATAGACCAACACCCTTTCTACTAATTAGATTCTAAATTCCAACACTTTTTAGTATTCTCATGGGGTTCCGTGCTTTGCTTTTTTGAATAATATGGATGTGTTTGTTTTGTAGTATTAAATAATCACGTATGTAATTGGTTTGATATACATATTTATCACATATAACACTATGAATTTAGTATAAAATGATCATTTTGATCGGATAATTTTCTCTTGCACAATCTCAAACTATAAAATATCACTTACCATCGTTTAAATATTATAATAAATCAAATTTTTGTATTTCTAAATATTTATTTTCCTATAAATTTTATCCCAAAATGTATCCATCTCAATAATTTGTATGAAGGACACTGCTCTTCAAATTTGAAATATAATATAATATAATATAATTTATTATATCTATTGTTGAAATGCTTTTGGTAATATGACTTGTATATTTATAAATTAGTTTGCATTCCAAAAATATTCCACAATGAAGGATCGTTTTCGGACCGGATGATGAATTTATTTGCGTGTAATGTATATTATTTTCTTATTTAATTAAAAGTTAGATTGTTTATTTTATATTTTTTTGTTCATTTTCGGTATATATAAACTTATTTTGATCCTTCAAAATTTTTGGCACAAGCAACTTATAAAACTCATTGAGATAAATATAAAACACAGTACTTTAGTGTAATATAATAAACTATTATTTATAATTCATTTTTTTAACCGTTTAGACATCAATGTTTTAAAAGTCATCCACTTTCATTCGTGTTGACTTGTTGAATTATTGATCGATCAAGTTTGAGCTCACTTTTATATTTTAAAGGCAAATATTATTTGAGATTTAATTATTTTTTAAAAATATATTTAATGAAAATTTTGAGTTGATTACAATTTAACAATAGTTTGATGCCCTAATTAGAATTATGGTTCAAGGGAATTAAATTTAAGGACATTTGCCACATTAGACATAATTGAAACATGGTATATTTATATTATGCAATTCTTAAGTCTTACATCAATAATTCATCAATTATGTTAATTTGTAAGTTGAATTTCTATGACTTTTCTTGTTTCGCTTTCACATTATTGTTGACCTGAAAATCCCTATCTTATGTTCAGCCATTTCTAAAGCGTTGATTCTTATCAAATAAGCATTTATCNGTAATTGGTTTGATATACATATTTATCACATATAACACTATGAATTTAGTATAAAATGATCATTTTGATCGGATAATTTTCTCTTGCACAATCTCAATCTATAAAATATCACTTACCATCGTTTAAATATTATAATAAATCAAACTTTTGTATTTCTAAATATTTATTTTCCTATAAATTTTATCCCAAAATGTATCCACCTTAATAGTTTGTATGAAGAACACTGCTCTTTAAATTTGAAATATAATATAATATAATATAATTTATTATATCTATTGTTGAAATGTTTTTGGTAATATGACTAGTATATTTATAAATTAGTTTGCATTCCAAAAATATTCCACAATGAAGGATCGTTTTCCGACCGGATGGTGAATTTATTTGCGTGTAATGTATATTATTTTCTTATTTAATTAAAAGTTAGATTGTTTATTTTATATTTTTTTGTTCATTTTCGGTATATATAAACTTATTTTGATCCTTCAAAATTTTTGGCACAAGCAACTTATAAAACTCATTGAGATAAATATAAACACAGTACTTTAGTGTAATATAATAAACTATTATTTATAATTCCTTTTTTTAACCGTTTAGACATCAATGTTTTAAAAGTCATCCACTTTCATTCGTGTTGACTTGTTAAATTATTGATCGATCAAGTTCGAGCTAACTTTTATATTTTAAAGGCAAATATTATTTGAGATTTCATTATTTTTTAAAAATATATTTAATGAAAATTTTGAATTGATTACAATTTAACAATAGTTTGATGATCAATTAGAATTATGGTTCAATGACGGAATTAAATTTAAGGACATTTGCCACATTAGACATAATTTAAACATGGTATATTTATATTATGCAATTCTTAAGTCTTACATCAATAATTCATCAATTATGTTAATTTGTAAGTTGAATTTCTATGACTTTTCTTGTTTCGCTTTCACATTATTGTTGACCTGAAAATCCCTATCTTATGTTCAGCCATTTCTAAAGCGTTGATTCTTATCAAATAAGCATTTATCTTCCTAGTCACTCGTTAAGACAATGTTCTGTATGTATTCTCAAAATGCATTTTGATATTAGAATGCATTATTACGGTTTTTATAGAACATTACAGCATTTAAATTTTGATTATAAACAGAATGCACTTTCAAATTATTATTTGAATGCCGAATGGGGTAAGAGGTTGGATCTGGAAATCAGAATGCATTCTCGTAATTTAAATTATAAATATATCATATAAAAAATCATATTTTCTTTCACCTCTAACAATCTCACATTTACATTGTCGTTAGACATATTTATAAGTTGTACATTCTCATCTATCTTTAACGTGCAACTATAACCATATATAATTTCTTTCGTCATGTAGATACTAGCGATAATGAATCTAATTTGCATAAATATAATTTTACAGAACATTATTCTTGTCATATAATTCAATTTATTAATTACAGAACACTCAATACATTCTTGATTTATAATCACATTATGAAAACTTATTATTAAACTGCATTCTAATTTAAAAAATACATGCAGAACATAAATTAAGTCAGCAAATGACGCAGGTTTCCGTGTATTCCCTGTATATTGTTAATAATTAAGCAATGGGGTTGTTGAGGTTTTTGTATTTTGTTTTATAATGAAATTGAACGATCATGCAAGAATTTCTGGCGAGTATTTGGGAAATAAGGGACATAAAGTAGATACCGGTTACCAAATCCCACCCTCCATTTAGTGATTGACTTTTGTTGCTGCGTTTCTTTAGACATTTGCTCACAAGATTTGATGGGATGCGGACTTTGAACTATTGCTCTAAGAAATAAAGGACCTCTGAAACTAATCTATAAATGATTTTTATACTTAAAGATCTTATTATTGAATGTTGAATTTTATTTTGATTTTATGATTCTACTATCTATTTTCTAAAGCATGTAAAACAAAGAGCACGAGATTTGTTAACCCGGAAAACGAGAAAATCAAGGACCCCAAGGCAGAAAACCCTAGAAAAACAAAATCAAATATAGCTAATATTATATCAATAAATCAAATCAAACCAAACCAAAAGGTTATTTCGAATTGACGACTTTGACAGCCTTAAATTTGTAATATCCATATTTCTCAATTTTTGCAATAATCGTTACTTAAAGTATAGAAAGTTCTTGTATCCTCTAGAGCAAATATCTCTTTATTGTTGACAAAAATTAATCAACCACACATCTCAAATACTCAATGCATCTGTCCATTACTTCAAGCATAACAACTCACATAATCTCAATGTATATGTATTAAAATTATATTCAACAATCTCCTCCTAAATCTTAAGCATATATACCAAATAATCTTTATATAAACATAAAACATATAGATTAAGATTTCATTCAACAATTCTGAATCTTAAATATATATACTAAATAATTTTCATATGAGTATAAAAAGATAGATTAAGATTTCATTCATAACACCCTTGTCAATGGTGTCATTCTCGGATATGTGGATGGGCTTCACTGAATAGGATGCTCGTTTGCAAGGGAGTTGAGGTTTATTTCTGCAGAATATTGCTTGTTGGTGTTGAAGTTTCTTGTTTTTTTGTGCTTTGATTGTGCTTCTGATGAAGGAAACCTTTTCTTAAAATTGATTCTGAGATGAGTCTTGACGGATTTAGCAGGTGTAAATGCGCTAGCTTGTTGGGCACAAGCGTTTCATGAGGTTACCTGCTTTTAAGCAATATTTCTTGCTGTATTTGGTGCATTTAAGTTGACTAGTTTACAATGAGAATGGAATTGTGTTTTTTCATCTTTTTCTTGGAGTTAGTATCTATCCTTGTTTTTATTAGCTATTGCTACATTCGCAGCTTTTGTGATAGCAAGGGATCAAGTGAAGATCCTCGGTTTTGATCTAGAGGATCAGCTGAACCCACCGATATGGTAAGGAATTATTCTGATTGTTGCGAGTTGTGTTACCGAATAAATCATATAGAAATTGGACAGTTTTTTGGCTGAGTTGAACTTGGTATCTTTGCTCTCAGGGTATATCCAACTTCGATAAAAAGCCGGCATCGAATGCTGAAATTCAACAGTCTTTAAGGCATGAGGTGATCAATATTAGTTATCTTATGAACTCCAACTCTTTTGATTTTGCTCATTACATCAGGAATGAATTGTATTATATGAACACTTTCAGATATTGCTTCTTGAAAAAAGTTTGCATAAACAAGTCTCGGTTCGATGCGCTCTTGAAAACGCACTTGGTTTTACGACCTCCTCCTTCAACAATATGGCAATTGAAGCTGCTACTCCGGAGGTAAGATATTTAGTCTCGTTTTGGATGAACACTATTTTCTTTATTTTTCGTATTGTTCTTGTAGAAGACTTAACTGGAAAAACAGTTGGATAAGGAAGTAATCAGTTTTACAATTGGATAAGATGAAGAAACCTCCATCGTTGGTTATGTGATTCGAATAGTTGTGATGTTTAGGAAGAACCGTTCTATTTCCTATATAAACTGTGCTTTGTTCTATGTAATACATAAGGATTTTCATTGAATAAAATTGAGGTTTTCGGTTACCTTGTTTCTACGAAATTAGGGCACATTAGATTCAATCAATACAACAAACTGGTATCGGAGACAGGTTGATCTTAAAAACATCAGTAAATCATGGCCAACAACAATGCAATCATTCCCGCAGCAAATAACAGTGGAGGTTCAGTACCAGTGCCTCTTTTGACCAAAGATAATTTTGATCAATGGAAAATTAGAATGCAAACGATCTTTGGAGCTTTAGAATTACTTGAAGTTGTAACAACTGGAATCACACCAGCCAGTGATGCACCAACTTTGAAGAAGGATAAGAAAGCCTTATCTTTAATTCATCAAGGCTTAGATTCCAGTTATTTTGAAAAAGTTGCTGAAGCACCTTCTTCCAAGGTTGCTTGGGACAGCCTTACAACCTCTTTTCAAGGAGCAGACAAAGTGAAGAAAGTGAAATTACAGACCTTAAGACGTGAGTTTGAAGAACTCAAGCAGAAATCTGGAGAAAGTATCCATGATTTCGTTATCAGGGTGCAAGGTATCGCAAATCAGATGAAGAGATTTGGGGAAACCTTGAATGAAGAACGTTTGGTTGAGAAGATCCTGCGTTCTGTAGACAGGAAATATCTGTTTGTGGTCTGCTCTATTGAGGAAGCAAATGATTTGAGTACAATGACTGTAGATGCTGTAACTGGTTCCTTACAAGCCTATGAAGATAGGCTGAAGGATGATGACAGTGGATCATCATCAAAACTGCTTCAAGCAAGCAGTGGAGAAAGGAAAAGTGAGAAAAATAATTTCTCATTCAGAGGCAGAGGCCGAGGATTTGGAAGAGGAAGAGGATTTGGAAGAACAAATTCTCAGAATTCTCAGGAACCAAATAGAGAGAGTAATCCAGGAAATTTTAGAGGTCAAAGTGGACCATGGAGAGGAAGAGGAGGCAGATATTCAAGAGGTGGAAGAGGTGGCTATGATAATAGGACTGGTAACAGAAATTCTAAGGCAAATATAGAATGTTATACTTGCCATAAGATGGGGCATTATTCATGGGAATGTAGACAAAATGGGAATGGACAAAATAATTATGCAGAGGCAGAAACAGGGGAAGTAAAAGATGATAAATCTGGGACTGATGCTTCTCCTATTTTACTGATGGCTAAAGTTGAAGATGAGATGAGACATTTGACAACTTGGTACATGGATTCAGGGGCCACAAACCATATGTGTGGTCAGAGGGATTTATTTTCAAGATTGAAGAAAGATAATGAAGGTGGAATCACTTTAGGTGATGGAACCAAATTGCCTGTGACTGGAAGTGGAAATATTATTGTTAGGATGAAGAATGGAAATTTCTTGGGGATTTCAGATGTCTTATACGTTCCTGGTCTGAAGAGTAATATATTGAGTATGGGACAGCTTGTAGAAAAGGGATATGCATTTTATGTTGGAGAAGGAGAACTGTACATGTATGATGAAGAAAAGAAATCTGTTTTGTATGTTAGAATGTTGGGAAATAGAATGTTTGGTTTGGATTTGACTGTGATGACACCTGTATGCCTAAAGACTTGCTACAACCAGGATAATTGGAATTGGCACATGAGAATGGGCCATATTAATTTTGACAGGTTGAGATTAATGCATCAGCATGAGATGGTAAAAGGATTACCCTTGCTGGATAATCCAAATTCTGTGTGTGAAGGGTGCATTTTTGGAAAACAACCTCGCACTGAAATTCCTAAATTCAGTAACTATCGTGCTAGCAGGCCTCTTGAGTTGGTTTATAGTGATGTTTGTGGTGCAATCAGACCACCTACAATAGGAGGCAATAATTATTTTGTGCTGTTCATTGATGATTACAGCAGAAAGATATGGATTTATTTGATGAGAAATAAATCTGAAGTGTTTAAAATCTTCACAGAATTTCAAGCTATGGTTGAACGTCAGACTGGACTTCCCCTTGTCTGTTTGAGAACAGATAATGGAGGAGAATTCACTCCAAAATTATTTCAAGAATACTGTAAGGAGTTGGGCATACGGAGAGAGTTTTCTGCAGCAAGAACACCACAGCAGAATGGTGTTGTGGAAAGAAGGAATAGGACAATTCTAGACATGATCAGAAGTATGCTGAAAACCAAGCATATGCCTAAGGAATTTTGGGGTGAGGCTGCTTTAACTGCTGTGTATATTTTGAATCGTTCTGCAACTAGAAGCTTGAACAATATGACTCCTCAAGAAGCATATACTGGTTTTAAACCATCTGTAGCACATTTAAGGATCTTTGGCTGCATTGCTTATGCTCATAAGCATGATTCATTAAGGGAGAAATTAGATGATAAATCCCAAAAGATGATCTTTGTGGGATATGATTCATCATCTAAACAGTACAGGTTGTATGATCCAGTGAGAAAGCAGATTCAACTTAGCAGGGATGTTATTTTTAATGAAGATGAGCATTGGGATTGGAAAGCTGCTACAGAGAATTATACCTTTTTAGATGAGTCTTTCTTCCATGAAGAAGGACCAGATACTAATGTAGCAGAAGACCAGGAGGATGATGACTTAAATCAGCCTGGAGCAACACAGGTGAAGAGAGTAAGGAAACTGCCTCAGAGATATGAAGATTATATTGTGGGTTTACCAAACCAGAGTGATTCCCTTTATCAGGAAGTAACAAATTTCAGCAGGTTCTGTTTATTCTTGGAAACTGAACCTTATGATTTTTATGAAGCTGAGAGATATCCAGAATGGAGAAAGGCAATGGAAGATGAGATTGGATCAATTGAGAAAAACAAGACTTGGAGTCTTGTTGACAGACCTGAGAAGAAAACTATCATAGGTGTAAAGTGGATTTTCAAAATCAAAAGGAAAGCTGATGGTCAGATTGAAAGGTATAAAGCAAGATTGGTGGCAAAGGGGTACAAGCAACGAGAAGGCATTGACTTTAATGAAGTGTTTGCCCCTGTTGCCAGGATGGAGACTGTAAGATTACTGATTTCAATAGCTGCTCAATTTAAGTGGAAATTATTCCAAATGGATGTGAAAACAGCCTTTTTAAATGGTGTTTTAGAAGAGGAAGTTTTTATTGAGCAGCCTCTAGGATTTGTGCAGAAAGGATCTGAGGAGAAGGTGCTGAAATTGCACAAGTCACTGTATGGACTTAAGCAAGCACCGAGAGCATGGAATCACACTATTGATGTATTTCTGAAGGGAAAAGGTTTTATCCAGTGTCCCCATGAACATTCTCTATATGTTCATGGAGATACATTTGATAATATGATTATCTTACTAATCTATGTGGATGACTTGTTGATTACAGGAAGTAAGATAAATGAGATCAAGAAGTTTCAGCAGGAATTGAGTGAGGTGTTTGATATGAGTGACACTGGGCTGTTGCATTACTACTTAGGAATTGAGGTAAAACAATTATCTGATGGTATTTTCATCTCTCAGGAACGTTTTATTCAGGAATTGCTTAAGAAGTATAAGTTGGATAAGTGTAACTCTGTTGATACACCTATGGAAATGAACTTGAAGTTAAGCATTCATGATAACTCCCCTGCAGTTAACCCCACTGCATTCAAGAGTTTAGTTGGTTCTCTCAGGTATCTAACTAGCACCAGACCTGATATATTGTTTTCAGTTGGATATGTGTGCAGATTTATGGAGAATCCTAGAGAGACACATATGAAGGCAGCTAAAAGAATTTTGAGGTATTTGAAAGGAACCTGTAAGTTTGGTTTAGGGTTTGAAAGTTCAGATTTATTTGAGTTAGTTGGCTATAGTGACTCGGACTGGGCTGGTAGTGTTGATGATGCTAAGAGCACTACAGGGTACACTTTCTTTCTGGGAAACACAGCAATTATGTGGAGCTCTAAAAAGCAACAGATTGTTACTTTGAGCTCATGTGAGGCAGAATATGTTGCTGTGAATTCATGTGTGTGCCATGCTCTTTGGCTCAGGTATGTACTGAAGTGTTTAAAGATGGAATTAACAGAGGCAGTAAAGATTGGAGTTGATAATAAGTCAGCAATTGCTCTTGGAAACAATCCAGTATTCCATCAAAGGAGCAAACATATAGGCACCCGGTTTCATTTTATTAGGGAGTGTGTACAAGAGCAACTTGTGGAATTATTTTATGTGAAATCTGCAGATCAGGTTGCAGATATCTTTACAAAGCCTGTAAAGAGACAAGTCTTTGTTCAGCTTCGAGAGCTGTTGGGGTTAAAGGATTTTTCCAGATTAGGGGGGAGTGTAGAAGACTTAACTGGAAAAACAGTTGGATAAGGAAGTAATCAGTTTTACAATTGGATAAGATGAAGAAACCTCCATCGTTGGTTATGTGATTCGAATAGTTGTGATGTTTAGGAAGAACCGTTCTATTTCCTATATAAACTGTGCTTTGTTCTATGTAATATATAAGGATTTTCATTGAATAAAATTGAGGTTTTCGGTTACCTTGTTTCTACGAAATTAGGGCACATTAGATTCAATCAATACAACANAACTTCCAAAAACGTTTATATTGAATCATAATACTCGTTAATTTTTTAAACGTCTCAATAGTTTATATTGATCAATTAACCTTGAAAAAAAATGAAATGACAATGTTTCTAAACTTTGAAAATTTTAAAAATAATGCATAAATTATCAAAACCTCTTATACGAAAAACCACTACTATTTACTCGAGAGTCATTTTTAAACGGTTTTGAAACTTCAAGGGGTTCTCATGCAAATTACAAACTTTGGGGACATCGCTTTTACATTATCTTAAACATTGGAGGCCAATGTCGTAATTTTCTCGTAAAAAATAATGAGTAGAATGCATAATGCATTTTCAGAATCAAGTCTGAACTTGATTATGCATTATAGTTAAAAAACCAGAATGTATTATGATTATAATTCATAATTAGAATTTAAAATGGATACTGTTCTGTTTCAAAAAACAGATTATGCATTCTATAATGCATAATCTGTTTTCATAATCTATGCAGAACACAGCCTAAGTTTTAGGGCAACAAAAACAAAATAACAAATATTTAAAAAAACAGCATCTATCTGCACATAAGAACGTCGACGGAGCCATGGCATGGGAACTCACACGTTGAGAAATCGCAATCTAAGTCTAAAGAGTAACAATAAATTGGTAACGAAGTAACAAATTTATAAGGTTCTCTATAACGAAATAATAAAATTATGAAATGATGAAAGGTTAATCGACTCTGCTGGGGATCGAACCCAGAATCTCTGGTTCCGTAGACCAGCGCCTTATCCATTGGGCCACAGAGTCCGGACATGTTTTTCAAGACATATATTACTACTCTAATATACCAACAATTTTATTATATTTAATAACTATGTTGCATTAACGCTCCATTTTTATACACGTGTAGGAAAAAGTGGTTGAGATGGAGAGTGCATGACATTTGATATAAAATTAAGTTTTTTTTTTATTTTACCATTAATTCCATTTGTTTATACCAGATTTATGTATCCATACAATATTGTTATCCAATTGATCTACTCATTGATTCTCAGTGCAATTAATGAGTAGAAGGTGTTTATTTTTGGGTGGAGAGGATTGGATTGAGACTCTCGCGTCTTGAAGGTAATTTGTACAATAAATTGAAGAAAAAATTAAAGTTACTTATACTATTCAAACTCATAATTATTTAATATTCTTTTAAAAATTTTGATTCTTATAATCTCGACGAATTTAATCCGACCTAAATTAATAATNGTTAGGAGAAGGCTCATGATGATGCATAGAACCGGAGCTGAATGAGATTTCTTTTCTTTCTCATGCAAGATAGGCTGAAGCTTAAGCACATCTATCTTCCTGTACAGCCAAGATTCTATATTTTGATACTTGAAAAGGTAGATCTCAAGGGTTTTTGTGATCTAAAGCTTAATTTTTTTGGCAAAGGAGTCAAAAACTACACACTATAGCGAAGTGAAAGATTCAATCATGAATTGATATTTTTCTGAATCCTAATTAGCAATGTGGTGTTTTATAATCAGTGAAATATACGAGGATTGATTTGCGTACATACCTTGAATTTTCATTATCATTCATATCAAAGTACCTCATTTCTCTTGGTTCGGAATGATTTGACACCGTTTCTTTTACGTGGAAACCGGAGTAAACCCGGAGAAAAACCACGGAGAGCTTTACCGCTCTCAATTCACTAATCGTGCTCTTGTGTTTTTGGTTTACAGGTGAAAACAAGAAGAGAACAACAACACCCTACACTCTACCAAAGATTAACCTTCTTCAGCCTTGGAGAATTCTGCATTCAGAGAACCTCTATCTCGATTGTTGTATTGACTCTCTTCCTTCGCTTGCTCTGTTACTCTGTTTTAAATATGTGTGTGTGTGGCAGTTGTGTTCTTAACTGCCTTGTAACTTCGATCAATTTGGACCCAATTAATCACATTCTGATTTTGCTTGATATTGGGCCCGTGACTCCAATTAACTCGTTTGGCCCACAATTTCATGGATCACATATGGAGTTTTTTACCTACATACTTGAAAATATTTTTTCTCAAATTAACTTATTAATTTTTTTGTCTAAATTAACACATTTTTTTACTTGTGTATATGGCTCTTATTTGATCCGAACGAATTGAACTCATTGTATTTATATTCGTTCATATTTTTGTTCGAATGTGTTAATGTTTGTTCATATTTTATTCGAACGTGAAAAATGTTCATGTTCGTTCGAATAGCTTGTTCGTACGATTTGTTCGAATATGTTTGTACTATTTGTGCAAATTTGACCAAAAAAATCAAATTTTGTTGTTTTACAAACAAAAAAAAAACAAATGTACAGAATAAATAATCAAACAATTATCTTTAAAAAAACAAAGAATAAAATTACATCACTAACAATATAAGAAAGTTTTGTAAAAATTTTAAACTTAAATACTATTTAATCTATTAGTATAAAAATTAATTTAAATAATATATTTGTTCACGAACATTCAAATTTGTTCATGAAAATGTTCATGTTCGTTCAAATTTTAAACGAATAAAAAGTAACGTTCGAACAATGTTCATATATTTATTCAAACGAGCGAATACGATCACATACGAACCGAACACATATTATTCACGAACTGTTCGGATCGTGTAACAGCCCTACTTGTTTAGTAAGTTGCATGTTTCAATGAATTACAAAATAATTTTTAAATTAAGATGAAATTTATGTAATATAACCAATCGAATATCAAAAAAATGTTAAATTTTAGATTTATTGGTGGATTAGGTAGGGTTTAGGATTTGAGGTTTAAACTTTTAGGTTTATGGTTTAGGGCAATACCGGTATACTGTCCGGTACGTCAAATTTCGCTCATCACCGATATTTTTTTTCGTACCGCCCAGTACCGGATATTAGAGTCGATTTCCGGGCTTTTCGGGTCTAACCATAAAAAACTAATTAAATATTAATTTTTTAAGAAATAAAATAAAATTTGGTACCGACCGGTATACCGGTCGTATCGCTTATACCGATCTGGATCAATATGAAAACATTGGTTTAGGGTTGAGATTTAGGATTTATGATTTAGAGTTTAGGATTCATAGATTTAGGGTTTAGAATTTGATGCTTAAAGTTTAAAGTTTAGGGTTTATGTTGATCGGTATGAAAACATTGGTTTAGGGTTGAGATTTAGGGTTTAGAATTTGATGTTTAAAGTTTAGAGTTTATGTTGTAGGATTTAGGATTTATGGTTTATAGTTTCAAGTTTAGGGTTGCGTTTAAGATTTGAGGTTTAGAGTTTAGGGTTTATATTATAAGATTTAAGATTTAGAGTTTGAGATTTAGATTTGACGAATAAATTGTAAATTCATAAGAAATAACTTGTTAAAAACCTAAAATTGTAGGTAAGTAGATTAATATAGATAAAATAATAATAAGTAGGTTAGTATAAGAAAAAATATTATTAAATAGGTTAATTAGGTAAAAAACTCGCATGGAAACTGTTGCTCCATTACATCTCATGCTACTATAATTTTTGTGGAAGTTAGGGTTTTACAGGTATCCTGTCCATTCATCCGAAACCCGATGTCGCTTAACTTAGCTGTTTTGTCAAAATACCCACCGCAAAATACATATCTACTCTATAAACCCTTGCATCAAAATACACGGCCGATTAGTATTTTGGCAAATACTCACTTTTGCGGTGGGTATTTTAGCAAAACAAGCGCTTAACTTACCCCAAAACTTTGTCCAGTCCGGATTGTTGGGCTGTCTACAAAACAGAAACACAGTGAGACTAGGAAAACAGTTCAAACGCATCACAAGCAAACCTGCAAATGGTGCCCGTCTCGGGGACTTCGACTTTCCTGCATCATCTCAATCTTAAAGGTACCCGAATAAACCTTGATAATGTGCANTCATTTTCTATTATTGGGGACTAAATATGCCGAATTATGTAAAATATGGGGACTAAATTTGCCATTTCAAAGTTTGGGGACTAAATTTGCCACGTTTTGCAAACTTTGGGACCTTAACGGCGTTAGGGACGAAATTTGCCATAATCCTCAAACTTTGAGGACCAAATATGCACACTAAAACTTTGGGGACCAATTATGCCACACACATAAAACTTTGGGGACTGGTTTTGCCAAAAACAAAATTGTTTGGGGACTGGTTTTGCCATTTTTAAACTTTGGGGACTGGTTTTGCCAAAATACACAAACTTTGGGGACCAAATTTGCCAAAGCACTAAACTTTGGGGACCAAATTTGCCGCTCGCCCATTAATCCCATTCTGATTTTGCTTGATATTGTACCTGTAACTCCAATTAACTCGTTTGGCCCACAATTTCATGGATTACATATGGAGTTTTTTACCTACATACTTGAAAATATTTTTTCTCAAACTAACTTATTAATTTTTTGTCTAAATTAACACATTTTTTTACTTGTGTATAGGGCTCTTATTCGATCCTAACGAATCGAACTCATTGTATTTATATTCGTTCATATTTTTGTTCGAATGTGTTAATGTTTGTTCATATTTTATTCGAACATGAAAAATGTTCATGTTCGTTCGAATAGCTTGTTCGTACGATTTGTTCGAACATATTTGTACTATTTGTGCGAATTTGACCAAAAAAATTAAATTTTGTTGTTTTACAAACAAAATCACAAAAAAACAAATGTATTGAATAAATAATCAAACAATTATTTTTAACAAAACAAAGAATAAAACTACTTCACTAACAATATAAGAAAGTTTTGTAAAATTTTTAAACTCAAATACTATTTAATCTATTAGTATAAAAATTAATTTAAATAACATATATTTTTACGAACATTCAAATTTGTTCATGAAAATATTCATATTCATTCAAATTATAAACGAATAAAAAGTAATGTTCGAACAATATTCATATATTTATTCAAACGAACGAACACGATCACATACTAACCGAACATATATTATTCATGAACTGTTCGGATCGTGTAACAACCCTACTTGTTTAGTAAGTTGCAGGTTTCAATGAATTACAAAATAATTTTTAAATTAAGATGAAATTTATGTAATATAACCAATCGAATATCAAAAAAATGTTAAATTTTAGATTTATTGGTGGATTAGGTAGGGTTTAGGATTTGAGGTTTAGACTTTTAGGTTTATGGTTTAGGGCAATGCCGGTATACTGTCCGGTACATCAAATTTCGCTCATCACCGATATTTTTTTTCGTACCACCCAGTACGGGGTATTAGGATCGATTTCCGGGCTTTTCTGGTCTGACCATAAAAAACTAATTAAATATTAATTTTTTTAAGAAATAAAATAAAATTTGGTACCGACTGGTATACCGGTCGTATCGCTCATACCGATCCGGATCAGTATGAAAACATTGGTTTAGGGTTGAGATTTATGATTTATGATTTAGAATTTAAGATTTGGGATTTAGGATTCATAGATTTAGGGTTTAGAATTTGATGCTTAAAGTTTAAAGTTTAGGGTTTATGTTGATCGGTATGAAAACATTGGTTTAGGGTTTAGATTTAGGGTTTATGATTTAATGTTTAGGATTTGAGATTTAGGATTCATAGATTTAGGATTTAGAATTTGATGTTTAAAGTTTAAAATTTAGGGTTATGTTGTAGGATTTAGGATTTATGGTTTATAGTTTCAAGTTTAGGGTTGCATTTAGGATTTGAGGTTTAGAGTTTAGGGTTTATATTATAAGATTTAAAATTTATAGTTTCAGATTTAGATTTGACGAATAAATTGTAAATTCATAAGAAATAACCTGTTAAAAACCTAAAATTATAGGTAAGTAGGTTAATTTAGATAAAATAATAATAAGTAGGTAAGTATAAGAAAAATATTATTAAATAGGTTAATTAGGTAAAAAACTCTCATGGAAATTGTTGCTCCATTGCATCTCATGCTACTATAATTTTTGTGGAAGTTATGGTTTTACAGGTATCCCATCCATTCATCCAAAACCCGATGTCGCTTAACTTGGCTATTTGTCAAAATACCCACCGCTACTCTATAAACCCTTGCATCAAAATACACAGCCGATGAGTATTTTGGCAAATACTCACTTTTGCGGTGAGTATTTCAGCAAAACACGCGCTTAACTTACCCCCGAACTTTGTCCAGTCTGGATTGTTGGGCTGTCTACAAAACAGAAACACAGTGAGACTAGGAAAACAGTTCAAACGCATCACAAGCAAACCTGCAAATGGTGCCCGTCTTGGGGACTTCGACTTTCCTGCATCATCTCAATCTTAAAGGTACCCGAATAAACCTTGATAATGTGCATTACGAATCTACCGCATATTCACAATACCGTTCCCGCAGGCGCATCCGAGAACCATTCATCGAAATGGTCACATTTTTAGCCCTAGTCAATCTTACTTCTCTGTATAAAATCATAAGTTATGTACATCAGGTAGTCAAGAAAGAGCCCTCTCCCAGTCACCTCTTCTCCATATTCGAGTTCCGAATCACGGTACGCATTCTCTAATATCCCATTAGTTATCTCATCAAACTCAAAACAAATCTCCCTCAATCTTCCCCCCACATTAACGCCCGTTTCGGCAACCCATGTTTCCGTAAACTCGACAAGAACAACTTCACCGTAACCAAATTCGGTACAAGTCCAAGTTTAAGAAACTTTCCTATAAGCATCAACGCACGATCAAGTACATCATGACACACCCCATTCATTAAAGTGTTATAAGTAACTATATCAGGAACCATACCCAAAGAAGCTAAATTATTAAACATCACAATAGCTTGATTCATTCTCTGGCTTCTGCAATACCCGTGAATCCGAATATTATACGTTTGGATATCCGGAAACTGACCTGTATACTTCATCTTATTCGCTATATTCTCAGCACTAAGCATGTCAAATTGCTTGCAAAATCCCGATATAAGAGTATTGTACGTTACTAAATCCGGGATAACTCCGTCCCGATGCATTTCTACGTATAAACTCATGGCTTCTTTCATCATTCCTTGCTTACAAAAGCCATTGATGAGAATGTTAAATGTTATGGTATCCGGAACTAAGCCTCTTTCCCTCATCTCAATCTCTATCTTCAATGCTTCATCTAGTTTTCCGTTATTACAGAAGCCGAATATCAACGAGTTGTAAGCATAATTATTTGGCACAAGCCCTTTACCCTTCATCTTCAAGAGCATTTCGTATGCTTCCTCGATGAATCCCTCTTTCGAAAGACCATCAATATACGCAGAAAACGCAACAGCATCGGGAGCCATTCCGATCATCTCCATTTTATCCCAGAGACCTTGAGCTTTAACAATGTCCCCTTCTTTAAAATATCCATCTAGAACAATAGTAAATGCCACTTTTCTTATCGGGTACCCTTTTTCGATCATCTCGTATATAAGCGATCTAGCTTTGTCGAGCTTTCTGATTTTACATAAACTAAGAAGAAGTGAAGAACATGTTGAAGCAGAAGGAATTTGACCAAATTCCACCATTTTTTCGTATATACTAAAAGCTTTAACATCCAATCCAGCTTTAGCACAAGCATCAATTAACGTGTTAAATGCGAATACCGTAAGAAAAATACCTTTCTCAAGCAAATTCTCCATTAGCTCTGAAGCTTCATCAAGCTTTCCTGCCCAACAAAGTCCCGAAATATATATATCGTATAACGAATAATCCGGAACGTACCCGTTTGGCGATAAGTTCATCAGAAATATATCACTAAAACCTTCTTTAGAATATTTGTGAAGACCAGAAGCTAAAATATTAAGAGAAACACTATCTGGAGCAACAC
>RWGZ01001348.1:0-149786 GCA_009725065.1 Utricularia reniformis | reverse complement strand
GATGTCAAATTAGATGATCGTAATTTATGGCATTTTCGTTTTGGACATCCTTCTGTTTTTGCTTTGAATAAATTATTTCCTTCAGTTTCTAAGCATGGTTTGACTGATTGTCGCTTTGATGGATGTACTATTTGTTTTCGAGCTAAACAAACAAGAGATGTTTTTTATGAAAGTTCAAGCAATGCAAAGAAATCATTTGATCTAATTCATGCCGACATATGGGGTCCATACAACATCGCTTCTACTTGCGGAGCCCACTATTTTCTTACATTGGTAGATGATTTTTCTCGAGTAGTGTGGATCTATCTCATGGCTTCAAAACGCGAGGTTTCTGAGCGAATTCATCAATTTTGTACAATGGCATCTACCCAATTTGGTGCAACACCAAAATGTTTTCGGACGGACAATGGTATGGAATTCATAGCCCTACGCTCGTTTCTTTTCTCGGCCGGAATAAGTCATCAAACCTCCATGGTTTATACTCCTCAGCAGAATGGGCGTGTGGAAATGAAACATAGACATATTTTGAATGTAGCTCGTGCACTCCGGTTCCAAAGTAATTTGCCGATACGTTTCTGGGGAGAATGTGTACTCACTGCCGGGTATTTGATAAATCGAACACCCACTGCTATCTTTGGTGGTCAAACTCCATTTGAGCGACTCACTGGAAAACCGGCATCCCTTACTCACTTACGAGTCTTCGGTTGCCTACGTTACGCCTATCGTTATCGGCGAGGACGTGACAAATTTGCGGAAAGAAGTCGTCGTTGCATATTTTTGGGATATCCATATAATCAAAAAGGGTGGAAATTATACGACATTGAGTCTCAAGAAATATTTACCTCTCGAGATGTCATATTTTTGGAGAAAGAGTTTCCATTCTCCGATACGAAACTACAAGAATCCACACCTATGATCCTCACATTATGTGAGCCTCACATAATGTGAGGCTCATTAGTTTTATTTGTTTTAACCCTTATTTTTTAAAAACAATAATTCTAGTACAAAAGTTTTATTTAAAATGTGATGAAATATTAAATTAAATTAATATAAAAAAATTTATGGAGAAAATAATTGACACGAAAACCAGTTCGATTTAGGGTTAACCATTTTTTATGTTTAAAAATTTTATATACGAAAAAGATTCATATTTGGATCTTAAAGATCTTGAGAGATTATGTTATGAATATTTGGATATAATATTACACCAAAAAATTATAAAGATGAGGACAACATTCAACAAAATATTCATTTTATTATTCTATTGTATTACACAAACAACTTATGATTGACACACCAATGAATTTTGAATCATTTGCAAGAGAATTTAAATACATAACTTTAGATAGCAACGATGTTGACTACTAATAAATCATCACTTTTTGTTGTTAGAATATAGATAATGATACTCTTTTATAATTTTTATTTTAGATGTTTGCATTTAATGAATATAAATACAATATAATAAGTTAAATAATTAAAAAAACATTAAAATAACAAAATCGAGTCAAACCGGTTCTCAACGGGTTTGGACCGAACCGGAGGGATGACTGGTTCGTATTTCCGGTCCGGTTTTAGAACATAGATTGGAAGCATAAGAGTAAGCCAAACTAATCAACACATATCACTTGACTTACTAAAGGATAAATATAAAAAAATAAGAGTCTTAGCTGAGAGAATGACTAAAACAAAAGCTATAACCGCAAGAAACAACAACAACCCGAAAGGAGCAAGATAGTGGAGTAAGTGGAAGAAAATGAATCTAAGTTCTCAAATAAATGTTATAATGCTAAATGGTTGTTTTACAGCAGGTATAAGGTTAACTGTAATTTTGTTCGTGCCCAAAACGATTTCCGGCATATATATCTCTTTACACATCATCATTCTCTCACATCCAAATTATATTCTATTTCCACTTCTTAAATTTCTCACTCATCCACATTATTTTTTATTTATCTTTCATCCACATCATTTTTACTATCATACTTTAATTTTATTTTTCTATCTCATCAACTTTATCTTTATATTATTCAATTTATCATTAATTAGTACATTTTAAATAGTTTTAATTCAATAGTGATGAGAACTCTAGGACCGGGTATCCCATAATGGGTGAGGCCTGATAACTGTTGGGCCAGTTTAAATAATCAAAACGAATTCTCACAGCCCAATTACACCTTTAAGAAGACCGGCCCGATGTTCAACACGGAGGACCGAAGATAACCTTGGTAAAAATAAACGTTATCTGCCAGCTGGCTCCGTGGTTCGGTCCTAACGGTTACAAAACGGTTACAGGCTCACGCGCTCCACGCTTCGGGCCCTGTCACGTTTATCAAGCNTAAAGAAAGCGATAAGAATCCGGCAGAGTAACAGTCTGTTCTTCCGCGTCCAAAGGGTCCTGTTATTTCCTTCGTCTTGCCCTGTATTTATAGAGTCGCCGGCGAGTGTAATCCACGTCCTGTAACCGCCTCTGACAAGTTTGTTAGAGGTTGTTATCGCAGGATGTAAAACGAGGCTGGGACCGAGGTGTGGTCTGCGTGATCGGGCCCGAAGCATGATAAACGTGATAGGGCCCGAAGCGTGGAACGCGTGAGCCTGTAACCGTTTTGTAACCGTTCGGACCGAACCCCGGAGCCAGCTGGCAGATAACGCTTTTATTTACTAAGGTTATCTTCGGTCCTCTGTGTTGAACATCGGGCCGCTCTTCCTAAAGCTGTAAGTGGGCTATAAGAGTTCGTTTTGATTATTTAATTCGGCCCAACTGTTATCGGGCCTTACCCATTACAAGGTACCCGGTCCTAGAGTTCTCATCAATTATAAAAATAAATTAATAAAATTAATATTTTATTTATATATATTAAAGAAAGTATTATAAATAATTTAAAATTATTAAAAAAAAAATAAGAATGCTTCTACACGGACAAAGGGCGATGTGGAGGTGGTAACAGCGGAGAAAGCCGTATATACGGCTTTCTCCGCCGTTACAGTGAGCCAAAGACACAAATAGAGGTATTAGACAAGCAAATCAGGGAAAAACGAAAGGTACGATGGATGATTGAGAGAAACATGTAGTTTATACACCATATACATTCATGTTATTGCGGTATTGATATTACCCGGGAGTATTTTTGGTATTACGACATCCCGGGAGCTCGTCTGACGTGGTTAGGTGGTACTCTCGATGTTCTCGTGTATTTACGTCACTTCATAGTTTCGAGGGTATTTTTGTAAGTTGGACACTCCGTGCCTCCGCATGAGCTTTCGATCAACGTTTCTAGCAGTTTTGGACATATTCAGACCCGGACTGGGCCAAGGGTATTTTCGTAATTTGGCACCCGAGGAACGTGACGATAAGTTGTGGCGACATTTCTTGTTGACAAGTTCGGTAACTGGAAGCGAGGAATTATTTTACGGGGTTTTCCGGTATTATCTCGTTATTTTTGGCTAATTATCGATGGAAATGCATTTCCGAAGTTCTATCGCGGAATGGCATCTATTCAAGTTTATTTTAATATTATATGTTGACTTTAGGCTGAACCCAGTGTAATTGAGCTCCTGGGCCTGAAACTTGTTAGCTGGGCTGGAATTCTCTATAAATATGAGCATCAGTGCACTGAAAAGGGGTCTGACCCTTTTTGCAACTCCTAAGGCAAGATTTTCGCTCGAAATCGCGAGACTTCGTTTTTCAGCCACTATTCGAGAGATTTCGTACCAAATCTCGCGACCAGGCCGCTTGTGACACTATTCACGAGAATTCGCACCAAATCTCGCGACTACACCGCTTTTTCCACTATTCGCGAGATTTCGCACCAAACCTCGCGACTACCATATAATTCACTATTCGCGAGTTGTTGCTCGTACAGTGTTTTCTGCGTTGCTGGTACAGTGTTGGTTGTGTTGATGGTACAGTGTTTTCTGTGAGTTCTTGCTCGTACAGTGTTTTCTGCGAGTTGTTGCTCGTACAATGTTTTCTGCGAGTTGTTGCTCGTACAGTGTTTTCTGCGTTGCTGGTACAGTGTTGGCTGCGTTGCTGGTACAGTGTTGGTTGCGGTTGCTGGTACAGTGTTTTCTGCGAGTTGTTGACCACAACTCGCGGCTGCCAGCTTTTCGAGCCCGGCTGAGTGTTTTCGATCATTTCACGAGCCGTTATCATCTATATTGTTGTTATCACATCATTGTAATTGTATTCTCCGAATATTATAGTGAAAACCAAGGTAGAGCTTTGCTCTCCCGAGGACGTAAGCTCACACATTGTGGGCCCAACCTCGTATATCGCTCGTGCCCCCACACAAACTGAATTCCGAATAATAAAAAAAAAATTGACTGATCTAAAAATAAATACCCAAAATATTTTTAGACTAGATCATGTATATTGTGAATTTCACTATTATTTCTATAAATGTCTTAAGACAATGATTCTTACATTTTCTGAAACCTCTGTGTGTCTATTGTCAACTGAAATTTACGTTGTTGAAAAATGAAATTAGACCAGCATGCTATGTTATTATTTTGAAGAACGGTACAATTTTTTCTACAAGCAGGACATTCAAGTTCATGGTTTGTTTTCGTAGGATTCTAGAGCTCCAATGAAATTTGCTATGCCTATCGGTTTTTAGAAAATTGAAATGGATTTCAAATGAGTATTTTTATTTGATTTTTGAATGTTATTTGAGCTCTCAAAAAGGCAAGTCTTTACAGCATAGACAGACTGTTGTTGTAAGTTTAAAACTGTTTTTCATGTCATATATGTGTTTGTGTTTTATGTAAAAATCCGAGAGTTTGTGGACGCACAACTCTAATAACATGTAATTAAGAACATATTTTCAGGCAAGATACAAGAAAAGATTTATCAGGATGTGGCACCATACAGAGTAAGCATGAGATGAAGCCCACCTTCGAAAGTGTCGATGGTTTGATCATGTTTTATGTCCATTTATGAGGTTATGAGATTCATGTATCATGATCTTTAATTATTGGTGATACGTAAGCCAAGGGTTAAGGTAGTGTCAAAACTGTTATCTAGCAACCACATGCACATAAATAATAATAACCGTCTACAAGATTATGTGTTTACTATTATGTTGAATGTCATTGATTACATGTTTATATGATTTTATATCATTGATATTATTCTTGTTTATCTCTCATTACTCTCATGACTTTATAATGAAATATTGTTACACATGTAGTGAAGACAAACAGTAGAATATCGGTTGTCAATATCAAGTAAAGAAACTAAGTCAGTAGATGTAAGATGTTTTGTAAATAAAACTTAATATGTTTTATGTTGCATGTATCTTTATGATATCATAATATGACTATGTAAATTAGCTTCCGCTGTGTTTTAATGTAGGATGTGTATTATAGTTTCTTGTAAGATTTTGTGTTCTAATTTTTAAAGCATGACATCATGACATCATGCCATCGAATTAAGTAAATTAAGTGTAGTAAACTAAGTTAATAAGATAAACTAGATGAAAAAAGGCATGACAATGCACCTCTAACATTGATAACCTAAGGAATGTCATATCCCTAACCTATGCGATGTGAGACTCCTTGTCCCTTCTGCAATCGCGGTTATAAGGAACCACATGATCAACCTTTACGACAACTTGAGAAAGATAGATTGTCCACTTGGGAGACCCGATCAACTTCTGTTGCACATCAAAATTTTACCCACTTGATCCCTCTGTGTTGGGCACCACACAATGACTAGTGCTTAATATGACGTATGTTATTATTTTTAATCCTATTAGTTAGATTAAGTTCTGAAAGCGTTAAAAATGACACTCAGATTTATAGTGGTATTCGATCACGTTGTCTTAGTTAAGACACGATCGTATCGGCAATCCACTGTCCAACACTCTGCAATTTATTCAATATTTTAGTTGAAATGTTCAAAGCACAGAACACAACCACAACGAAAAACACAGAATACAATTACTTCACATGAAGTTAAACTAAAGTATAAGGATATAAAATGCTCAGTAATTCTCTCCTCCTTAGGACGTATTTCAGTCCGCACCCTGAATACTGAACTTCTTAATCACAAAGAAGTCAGTAAACTAACCTGCAGTTTTAGAACAAACTTTAGTCACAGAAACAGTTTGTGATTATACATTTTACAGCCTTAACAGTGNGCCAAATTCACTATCACTTGAGAAGATTACAACACACACACGAAGAGGAAAACTCGGAATACAAGAGTATTGAAGTACATAACAATGAACCCTAACACCCCTTTATATAGATGAGGTGGTTGAGATATTAAGGTAACAAACAAATATTCATAATATTTGATCATATCTCCATATATGATTATCCATAATCAAATCATATATATGCGACCATATATGCTAATTTGATATGATATTATTTCCTTCAATATCTCTTTCCATAACTGCCGATATCTTTGACTAATGAGCCCCACCATATCTCAGTTCGGTCCTCGAACGATTGCCTCCATCTCATATTTTCGGGTCACGTGCCATCGGTCCTCTACCGATTGCTTCGGTTCTCTTTGTTACATTTGGTATTGCGTACTTCGGTCCTCAACCGATCAGTACCAATACTGACCATCCCGTCTTCCATGTGTGCCCCGATCGACCACATTTCCGATCGTCATCCAAGTGTCACAGATCGATACCAATACCGATCTCCACACTTAACAAAAGCGAGCAGTTTAAGTGTAAGCATAAAATGCAGAAAGTAAAAACTAACGTGCAGAAAGTAAAACTAAAGTTTTCTTTAACCTGAGTTTTACAGTTCCTCAGATCGACGAGGATTTGTCTGAAACTCAAACTATTAGGCAAAGAACAACAAGAATCTACAGAACCAAGGTGTTCGTCTTAAGCCGAGTTTACAGTTTCTCAAATCGACGAGGATCTGTCTGAAACTCAACTATTAGCCCAAGAACTTGAGAAAATCCCAAGATTTTCTCAAGAACACTAACAGTAAAGCACTGAACGTTTTAAAAAATTAAAACTTCGCAAAAGCTTAAAAGCAGCGCTGAAAAGTCAAAAACTATACTAGATCTAGGCAGTGTATAAGCACATAAGCAGTATGTAAGATAAACAGCAAGAATAACGCAAAGCAGTAAGCAAGTCGCTCAAAGAACTAGAGAGAAAACTAAGCAGTAAGTCAAATGCGCAAATGAAAAAGTGACGAAAAATTGAAGCGGCGAACGTATATATAGTTCAAGCCAACCGCCTTACTGTTACCAGAGGCCCAACAGGCCAAGTCCACTATCAAAGCCCAATCGTCAATACCAGGTTACAAGGCTGCAACATATGAGGCCCATTTATATGGCCCAACATATATAGTTATAAGGCCCAATAGCAGTAGACGAATATAATGAAATTACCGAGATTACATAACTCCAACATTCTCCGCCTTAATCTTTGTGATATCGTAGACGAGTACCTGTAACACCCGAGACTTACTCCATCAAGAGTTTCGGTCTCACACACACTTAAGAGGAGGATGAACTCCCCCTTAATTCGAATAGGTATAGTCGGGGAGGGATGAACAATCAATAAGACAACCTTATTCCATGTAGGTATTTCTCCCCCTGAGTCCAGATGTGTATGCTCCTCAACGGGAGTACGCCAGGCCTCGGGAATGAAGGTGGTTAGTGAATCACACAGATATATCACATTAGAGCTAAAACAGTTTCAACATACACGTAACACATACACATGCAGGCAGAATCTAAGGACATAGCATTAAGCCTAAACAATTTCTAAGTTGAACGAACTGTGCGTAATCCAAAGGTTTCGTAAAAATATCATCAATTTGGTCACACGAAGGTACAAATCTTACAGAAACAGTTTTGTTTTCAACTAAATCTCTCAGATAATGATGTCTAATTTCAATGTGTTTACTTCTAGAGTGGTGATAGACTGGATTTTTTGCTAAATTAATGACACTAGTGTTATCACAATTAACAATTATTGTTTCAATAGGCATATTGTAATTAAGCAATTGAGACTTAATCCACAAGATTTGAGTGCAACAATTTCAAAGAGATACATATTCAGCTTCGGTAGATGAGAGAGCTACCGTACTTTGTTTTTTTCAAAACCATGATACTAGACATAGACCTAAAAAATGACATGAACCACTCGTACTTTTTCTATCTAATTTACAGCCATCATAATCAGCATCAACATATACAACAAGTTCTAAATCCTCAAAATTTGGGTAAAACAATCCTATATTTAGGGTTCCTAGTAGATATCTAAATATGTGTTTCACAACTTTCAAATGTAACACTTTTGGATTAGATTGAAACCTAGCACACATGCAAACTGCAAATATGATATCCGGTCTAGATGAGGTTATGTACAATAAAGATCCTATCATGCTCCTATATAATGTTTCACTTACACTTTCCTCATTTTCATCAATTGTCAAATTTAAGTGGGTTTGCATAGGAGTTTTCATAGATTATGCATTGCAAACATCATACTTTTTCAAAAGCTCTTTAATGTATTTAGATTGCGAAATAAAAACACCAGAATCAAGTTGCTTAATTTGCATGTCTAGACAAAAAGAAAGTTCTTCCATATTGCTCATTTCAAATTCAGAGGCCATAAGATCACAAAATTCAGTAATCAAGAATGAATTGGAACTACCATATATGATATCATTCACATACACCTGCACAAGAATTAAATCAGAATCTAAATACTTAACAAAGAGAGTTTTGTCAACACTACCATTTTTATACCCACAAGATAACAAATATGTACTCAAACTTTCATACCAAGCTCTTGGAGCTTGTTTAAGTCCATATAAAGCTTTGAGCAGTTTATACACATAATCAGGTTTAGAATGATATGAAAATCCAGACGGTTGTTTAACATACACGTTTTCAGAAATAAAATCATTTAGAAATGCAGAATTAATATCCATTTAGAATAACTTGAAGCATTTATATGTAGAAAATACAATTAACATCCTAATTGACTCCATTCTAGCTACCGGAGCAAAAGTTTCACCATAATCTATCCCCTTTTCTTGTGTATACCCTTGTGCTACTAGCCTAGCTTTATTTTTAACTATATTACCGTATTCATCTAGTTTATTCTTAAAGATCCACTTAGTTCCTATAATATTCTGATCTTTAGGGGGTGGGACTAATTCCCAAACACAGTTTTTTTCTAAATTGAAGTAGTTCATCCTGCATTGCATTGATCCAATTAATATCACTCAAGGCATCATTTACAGTTTTAGACTCAATTAAAGACACAAAAGCATGTAACTTACAAAAGGAATTAAAAGACCTACGGGTTCTAATTAATTCATTAACATCTCCTAGAATGTTGGAATTACTTAGACATTTAGGCATATTAGGTATATAGAAGGGTTTTTCAATTCGACCAGATTCATTAGGTGGAATAGGGACTGAGGTTTCAGATTCTAAATTTTCAGGTTCATTTTCTTCCCTACTTACAAAATAGTGATCATCTTCATTTTCAGATTCTAAATCATTTTTATCATGTGGTTCAATTTCTGGATTTTTATGTGTTTCATCAAAGAAGATGACATGTATTGATTCAATTACTTGTTTTAGTTCCTTCAAAAATATTGTATACGCTTTCATATTTGATGAATAACCTACAAATTTACCTTCTCTACTCTTACTATCAAATTTACCTAACGCTAATTGATCATTATTATGTACAAAACATTTGCACCCAAAAACATGAAAATAGCTAACATTTGGTGTTTTGTCAAATAGTAGTTCATACGGAGTTTTCTTAAGAATTCCTCTAAGTGTAACTCTATTAACTACGTGACCAGCGGTATTTAAAGCTTCAGCCCACAAATACTTGGGTGTTTTATATTCGATTGACATAGAACGAGTCATTTCTTGTAAGGTTATATTTTTACGTTCCACAACACCATTTTGTTAGGGAGTTCGATGACAAGAGAAGTTGTGCTCAATTCCTGAGTTTAGACACAAGTTTGTAAAATCATTATTGTTAAATTCACCGCCATTGTTACTCCTTAGGAATTTTATTTTAAGATCCAATTTATTTTCCCATTCGATTTTGAACTGATTAAAGTATGAAAACGTTTCAAATTTTAATTTTAAAAAGAAAACCCAAGTAAACCTAGAAAATTCATCAATTATGACAAAGCACCAACTTTTGCCTCCTATACTAGATGGCCTAATTGCATCAAATAGATCCATATGTAATCTTTCTAGTTTTCTAGATGAATTTGCAGCATTAATCCTTTTGAAATTAGCCCTAGTTTGTTTAGACTTAGCACATACTTCACAATTATACTTAGTGTTTCTAAAGGTGTCATCTGTACCTCTAATTAGATTAAGATTTTTCAGTTTAAAAATTAGATCTATGCTAGCATGTCCAAACTTCCTATGTCATTCATATGCAGAATCAGATTGAGAGATTAAGCATGCATCCACATTTTCAACCTTACTTAACAAATATACATTATTCACTCTACATGCCTTTAAAATTAAATCACCACATTTAAACACATTGCATGCATCTTTACTGAATGAAACCTCATAACCAGAATCACATAATTGGCTAATACTTATCAAATTATGCATCAAATTATTAACATGCAAGATGTTCACAATTTCAAATTGACCAGATTTAAAACTCCCCGTACCTATCACTTTACCGTTAGAGTTGTCACCATACGTAACTCTACCACATCTAGTACTTTTATAATCACCAAGCAATTCCTTATTTCCTGTCATGTGGCGAGAACATCCACTATCTAGGATCCACACCTATACATTTAGGCAACCACATTTGATTAATAGTATAAAACTTTAGGGTTTCATATTTCCTACAGTAAAATATCAGCCTGTTAATAAGAGTATTAACATAATAGTTCTCTCGTTTCCTATTTTTACAGAAGTAGGTAAGCTAATGACAAGTTTATTTGAGTAATTCTTAAGGTTTCTTCTAATGGATGCATGATACTTAGTAGATCTAAGTGTTGAATTAAAACTTATGCGCTATCTAGCAGAAATAAAATTGGAATCAGTCCTAATACATTCATTATGTTTCACATTGCATGTCATTTCAATCTCAGTACTTTCTATATTATAAGAAGTAGATGCTTTCACAAATTTGTTATCAAATGCATTAATTGAAGCAGTAGCATGCATAACATCATGTTTGTTCACATTCGCAATTTCAGATGAGAGCAAGTAGGCAATGAAGAATCAAAATAGTCCGGTGAAGTTTACTTAACAAATAGCATAGGGGACTTTCCACAAGAATTCTCAGAGACTGAGTTAAAGACTAAACCAGTTTTATCAAAGAAATTCTTTTGAACACTTAGAATCTAATTTTTAGACATTGAGTACTTGGATTATTCTCAATTTCTAAGTGTTTGGATTTTTCAGAAAGCAAAATCTCATATTTCTTTTCTAGGTCAGAATATTTCTTAACTAATTTTACAAATTCTATTAGTAAATCACTACATTCCTCATAATTGTTTGAACTGACCTCACTGTCAATTTCATTCTGATTCATGCTAACTAGGGCTAGATTCTCTTCACCAAGAGAAGCATACCCACAATTTTCTGATTTACTTAATGAAGACATTTCTTCATCTAGTAGAGCTTGCAAAACTGATTTTTTATTTTCAGGATCCTGTTTCAATAAAGAACAATTAGTTCTAATGTGACCAGGTTTTTTACACTTAAAACATGTAATGTTTTTTAAATTTTTCAGGATCCATTTTAGATTATTTTTTTGCTTTTAAAAGTTTTTGAATCTTCTTAACTAACAAAGAAATCTCAATGTCTGAGTCACTTTTTGATTCAAACACTACAGATTTCTTTGAAGCTTTTGGTGAGGAATTTTTTTCAGATTTCTTAGACTTAGACTTCTGTTTGACTATTTGACTTGTTGATTCAATGGTTTTTAAAGCAAGAGAAGAGGATTTTTCAGCGAGTTGTTGCCTACTCGTCAAATGTAGTTCTTTGGTTAGCAAAATGCCGAACAATTCATCTACACTTAGGACATCTAAGTCTTTTGTTTGTTCTATAGTAGTTCTAAGAATTTCTCATTTATTGTCTAGACTCCTTAAAACTTTAGAATTCTTTTCTTCGTTAGTCATTTTATGACCTAACAGCTCCATTTCATTCACAAGAAGAATGAAACGTTGTTGTAAGTCAATAATGGGCTCATTACTGTGCATTGAAAACATTTCTAATTCTTGTTTAAGCATGTTTAACTTAGTTCTTCTAATCCTAGAGGTTCCTTCATACAGAATTTCTAGTTTAGACCATGCATCATGTGCAGTTTTACAACTAGATATCTTATTAAACTCAGTAACAGTTAACGCATTAAACAATGCACTAGAACACCTAGCATTTAATTCTATAGAATTATCTTTATCAGCAGAAATAGGTTCTAAGTCCATATCTGGTACCAAACCAGTACCATAAACTACACACCTATATATTTGCAAATCATGTTTAAGAAATGTTAACATATTAGCCTTCCAGTAACCGTAGTCTTTTCCGTTGAACATGTGAGGTTTATTTAAAAACCATCCAGTTCTAGTGTTGTTACCATCCTTAGACACTACATCATTAGACTCACCAGTTATTGACATGCTTGGTATTTAAAACAGAAAGCAGTAACACGGATTCACGTAAGTAAGCAAGACACACAATCAGGCAACTAATAGAATATTGCAGTAGTAAACTATCAGAGTACTTAACTAATACGATTAATTAGTAAGTACCCCGCATCTCCACCACTTGTTGTTATTTTTAATCCTATTAGTTAGACTAAGTTCTAAAAGTGTTAAAAATGACACTAAGATTTATAGTGGTATTCGATCACGTTGTTTTAGTTAAGGCACGATCGTATCGACAATCCACTGTCCAATACCCTGCAATTTATTCACTATTTTAGTTGAAATGTTCAAAACACATAACATAGCCACATCTAAAAACACATAATACATTTACTTCACAGGAAGTTAAACTAAAGTATAAGAATAGAAAATGCTCATTAATTTTCTCCTCTTTATGATGTATTTCAGTCCACACCCTGAATACTGAACTTCTTAATCACAAAGAAGTCAGTAAACTAACCTACAGTTTTAGAACAAATGTTAGTCACAGAAACAGTTTGTGATTATACGTTTTACAGCCTTAACAGTGGAAAGAATCTGTAAGGACAGTTCTTATTGCACAAGCTTAACAGATTATCAAAGATATACTTAGTGTTTTAAGTCTTCAGTACGAATCTTGGTCAACGGTTTTCCAGAAACTCAGATCTATACAGATCTGGCTTGAAAACACTTATATAGACTCAAGTCTTTGAGAAATCCAAAAATTTTCTCAAAGACGTAACCCAAAACAGAATGTAATCTTTCAGTAAGCGCTTGAAGCCAAATATTAGGCTAAAAGCGAGCAGTTTAAGTGTAAGCATAAAATGTAGAAAGTAAAAACTAACGTGCAGAAAGTAAAACTAAAGTTTTCTTTAACCTGAGTTTTACACTTCCTCAGATCGACGAGGATCTGTCTGAAACTCAAACTATTAGGCAAAGAACAACAAGAATCTACAGAACCAAGGTGTTCGTCTTAAGACGAGTTTACAGTTTCTCAGATCGACGAGGATCTGTCTGAAACTCAACTATTAGCCCAAGAACTTGAGAAAATCCCAAGATTTTCTCAAGAACACTAACTGTAACGCCCTCAATATGGGCCTAGTTGTTTTGTTAAAATACGATAATTAAAACGGAAATATCCGAATGCAAATTTAAAACATAGTTCGAAACATGAAAATATGACAGCATAATTTAGAGTATTCTCCAAATGACCGGACTCTATCACCGGACAACCGACGACCTTCTTCCCATTCCCCTCTCATACCTCGTCCGCGTCACCTACAAAATCTGTAAAGCGGTCACAATTTATTAAAGGGAACTTCACACACGCTACACGTTATCTTTTCGTTTCTTAATTAAACCGTACACGCACACATGAATCATTCCACTTAACCGTTTTTCTTATTTCCCTCTTCTTTTACCCTTATCATTCCCATCATTCATTAACTTTACTGTTGCCGAGATTAACATGCTCGGTGCATGTCCCGCCCAAGCTAACCGTTAGCTGTTGGATGACTCGACGGGNTGATTAAACTTAGCAAATATCAGATGCGGAATGGGAATAAGAACACAGAAAACTTTTACGTGGAACCCGAGTACCGGGAGAAAACCACGGACCACCTCCTGGTCAATCCACTATCACGAAAATAACACAAAGATTACAGTCACAAGAACTATCGAGTTCTTGTGCAACTTAAATCAAACACAAGAATGTTCTAAACCAAGAACTGCTCCCTCTCGTGCTCCTCTGCTATCTTCTGATAAACCCTAGATGATTAGGTTATCATTAAGGCGGCTAACCCTATTATATAATGGTTGCCTATGGGCTTTTAGGGTTAAACCCTAAGGCCCGATTCTTTGTAGACCATACTCAGTATACCTCCTCCAGTGACCGACCGTCACCGAAGCTTTACCGCTCTCAAGGCTGGAACCTCATACCGATCGTCACCGCTTCATCACTCTCCAATGCCGCTCGTCACATGCTCGTTGAGAACCTTCCCACCGCTCGTCACATAACTAGCCGATCGACACTGATCCTTGTCGATCGGGAGAATGACGATAAGCCAACACAAGGAACGTCGAATACATGAACCTTCCGTTATTAAGTCGTGTTTACTCTACTTATCTCATATGGTCGCAATGTTCATTTCGTTCCCTATAATAGTCAATGTTATTAGATCGCTTCTCATCTTAACATACCAAATTAAACTATTCTTTTGTTACAGTAGAGCTTGTGCTAAGTTCGGTGTTTTCTACCAGACCAAGACATGCGACCAAACATCTTTTCACTCAACTCGCTAGATTTTGCATCTAACCTGCAATGTTTGTCTTTTGAAAACCATGAGGTTTTGCTATTGAAAGTGTGATGCTTCGTTCCTTTAACTCACGATGTTCCGTCCTTGAACTCGCGATGTTTCGTTCCAAATTTGTGATTTTTGTAAACTCATGGGTTTTTGCTCGTTTCATGCGTGGTTTCATGCCTTATCTGTGAAAATCCTTAATTTCACTCTCTTAACCCCTATTTATAGTGACACTCATATCAAATTGAACTTTGGTCCTCCCTTAAATTGCAATTTTCGTCCAATCTTCTTCCACGTTTATACTTTAGATTTTTGTGATCTGATAACTCGTTTTACCATTTGACCATTTATCATTCGAGATCCGATCGTCACAATATTTTAACGTGCAAAACCCGAATTTCATGAGAAAACTCATTGGGCACGAAACCAGAAAACTTATTACTATAAATGTAATAGAAAATGTAACAAACAATGAAGCGCAACAATAAAGTTCTAGCTCTTCTCCTCTCCCAACCTCTGTTCATTTCCCCATTTGATTATAATAAATTTATAATCATGATCTTCGATGTTTTCACTTAGCCTAAAAATATGACTTTTACAAATGTAAAAAGTCGTGTCGGCATCGCTCTTGTTAGATGCAGCAATTAATGACTACCATCTAGTGTCCACCATTGTTCTTAAGTACGATTTGTTCCGTGAACCGGAAATTTTAATGATCGAACCGTTGTCGAATCGTTGTTGAACCGTTATCGGACTGGCGTTGAAAATGTTATTAAATTTGTTTATTTTTATTAAAAATACTTTTAATTTTTTTAAAAAATAATAATATTTTATTTTTATATTAAAATTTTGCGGCCCATCAACTCGCCCGAACAATAGACCGGTTGACGGACTGACTGCCTAGCCCAAATGATTTGGGCTGGGTTTCAAAACACTGGTGTCACCTATCATTCAAAAAATTGGCTAAGTGTGAAGCATATGTCGATTGTCGTTCGCAACAAGAAGGGTACGTAAATGACTATCGCACCACAACACCTGCCCGTTGGTCGATAATAAGCGTGAACGGACAACGTCATTCGTCCATCGATTTCGTCACTCTTCAACGATCGACCAAAAAACAACCCGACCTTATATAATCTGACCCATTACTACGACTAGTGCATTTTATGCAATAACAATGTATTAAAATCACTTTTTATTTTAAAATTAGAAAATTAAATCGATATCAATGGATTTGATATTTAACATTTTTATGTTTTTATTATTATTATTATAAAACAACTTATATGTATAATTTTGAATTAGTTTTATTTTGTATATAAAAAATTATGTTTGATTCATTATGTGTACTTAATTTTTTAGGTTTTATTCGTTGAGATTATTAATGGAAATTGACTTTTTTAAAGAAGTGTCATAAAGATTAAAATGAAAATGATTTCTATACTACATTCTTTTTGTTAAATTAATTGTTTTATTATTTTGTGTGACCCACGCCCATCATAAATGGGCTCGGAATCATATGGGCTTTGGATATGGGTAAAGAGTAAATATGGGGAAAATATTGAGACAACCGAAACCAAATACAATTCATTTAATATTTTGGATTTGATTGCTACTATTTTTGTTTGGGTTATTTGGATAATTAAATTAAATTAAAATCTCACTCGTTTGGGTGAATTTAATTTAATAATTTATATTTTGAATTTAAAATGTATAGTCAGATTGTTTTTATATATCATACCTCTAAATTTGAGTTTTAATATCTATTAAACTCAGAACAGAATTCACATTTTAGTATGAGAAAACAATCATTGTCATATAAATACCAAAACAATAACTTCGATCCTATATATGTTTTCTACAAAAAAAATGTTAAAGCTAAATTTTATAAAACAAAAGTAAAAATTTAATAGGTTAAATAATTAATAATAATTGTTAAAGACAGCTGTTAAATAATTAAATTTATGCATTTGGAAAATCTTTTTAAATTGAGCTGATTTGGTCTTTAGGACTAGATCAATGTCCCCATTATGTGGGTTAAACCTTAAAATTATTTATGTTTTTAAAATTTTAAAATAATCATTTATTTCCCATTAGTTCTAATTTCTCTTATAAATTGCGATTATTGTCTATAATTGGATCAAAAGATTTGGTATCCCTAAGTACATTGACTAGAGAAGGTTGTAAATAGATGGGGGCTCTTAGGGTTTGAATACAAATTGGTAAAAGCATTCAATTCCTTTGAATCATCCCTCTCTTATTCTAATATCATTCAAAAAACTTCAATTGACCAAAACACATGTATTTTAGACCAAAAGATATTATGTCCACTTCATGTCGAATCCATTTAAATCACGATTTGAATCGAATGAATTGTAAACATACAAATATCTAAAAAATTTCATTTTGAATATTTTATACGCAACACGCCAATTTGTTACTCATACTTGTATGATTTTGATAATTTTGGTACTCAAAGTTTTATAAATGTGACAACTCTAATCTTCAAAGTATCAAGATGGCAAAACGTGTCCTCATATTTGTAAGTTTTAGCAATTAGCAAAATCAATCTCCAAAATTTAATTTATATGACATAATTTGACACTTTTGAGATATGATTTGCCAAATATTTCTCAAAACCTTAAAGTTTTGAACTATATATGTCATTACAAATTATGATAATCAATTTTACCAAAATTAAATTGTGGAGACATTTTTTCTCATTTTTAACTAATTGTATCATAAGCACATGCAATAATGTAAATACAATATATTGACTAGATTACATAAGAAAAAAATAGGAGAGTTCAAATAGATTTTCTCTAGTTTGTAATATTGTCTACAATGGAGTGTTGATAATTGCATTTTAAACATAAAAAAATTAAATGATATTTTTTATATAAAACAATTGTGATGATGTTTTCAAACAAGTAATTCAAAATTACAAATTTAACAACACACATAAGTCACACACAAATTTAACAAAATAAATAAAATATACATTGGTCTTTGGCTTTAGTTTAATTGGACAATTTAAAAAATACAAATTTGACCCAATTCATCTTTTTTTATTGGTTTAGCAATTATAGTTGACAATGCTTTAAGATTATACAAAATATATTGAAGAACGAGTTAATTGAAAAATAAAAGAAATGAAAAACTACTATCAAACATAAATATATTTTAATTAGTCATTTACTTCAAAGATAAAAAATCGTTATAATTCAAATTGATATTTAAATCGATTGAACCGGGTGGTTTTAGGATTTCAAAAGAACAAATAATCATACAATAGAATTATATGATTTAAACAAATATTAGTTATCCCGTTCAAAGTAACTTAAATACATCATTATAATAATAATAATAATATACGAAAATGTTATATATTAAATCATCCAACAAAGTATGGTTTGTGTTGTTACAATAAATGTTAATAAAATATAGTTGTAGGGGGCAGCCGGCCACCCATTACGCCTATTTTTACAAAGTCAAGAAAATGAAGCTACAAATCCATCAATGACCCACAATTTCGTCTACATCTTCTGAATTACCTCTTTTACCCTTGTAAAAAGGACAAAAAAGTCATTTAATGCTTGTAATTATGATTCAATCTCAATATTTAAATTGATGGCCCTTTGCTTAATAAAATAATGGATTAAAATTAAACTTTCAAGTCCCGATCTTTACTTTATAAACATTATTATTACTATCTGCATCCTTAAACCACGTGCGGAGAATTAATTAATTAAGTAATTAATTAGATCCATGTTTATGTTATCCATTTATTAGATACGGGTTTGATTTATTAATAATTCAGGAGAAGAGCTAAAATTGTAGGCAATTAACTTTACTCTAAAATTTACAAGTACGTAGAACTTGATTATTTTAATAATTTCTATTAGTTAAATGAGTAATTAGTTTAATCAATTATTTACAAACACACCATTTAAACTAACCTTTTAATATACTAGTCTGGATTCTCAGCGCAATAACCTTAAAAGCTATGAGTAATTAATATTGACCGTGCACAGTATTTTATTTGAATATATAATAATATTATTTTTATAAAAATTGAAATAATTAATTATTGGGATGTCCTATTTAATATTAATCAAATGTCATCAACACACGTGTCTATTTCGCATTATACTCTTCTTTTCATTACAAATATATTAAATATATTAATCTAACATTTTACTAGATCGTGAAATTTTGAAATAACAAATATTTAAATAACACAATTATTTATTTTTATATTTTACTGATTTCAATCGAGTTCAATATAAGCTTTTAAAATTAGAAAATGATGCATTTAGCTCCCAAACTTATACAATTTTCTTAAAAAGATTTATATATTTTGTAATGATATATTTAACCATGTACTTTAAATATTTGATATATTTAATTCTAAAAAATTGTGGCATTTGCAAATAAGATCCCTAATGTTGGAAAAACGGTCACCGAAAGTTGATTTTGATCGATGACTTCATTTGTCAAAATTAAAAACTTTAGGGATTAATTATGTCATAAATACTAAATATTGAGAATTCATTTTGCCATAACTTATCAAATATGATGACAATTTTATCATCTTTATATTTTGAGAAAATTGTCACAAACATATAACTTTGCACATCAATATTATCAAAACCATAAAATTATTAAAATCAAATTTGTGTGTCCCCTTTTAAAATAGTCGAATCCACATATAGTAGCCCATTTGCAACTTGGTGCACCATGTGATTGTTCAAGTTGTGTACCTACATGGGCAATACGTGATTTTTTTTGAAATATTATAATAAATATATAAAAAGGTATTAATTATTTGTAGAACAATGATAATAAACAATATTCCCATCCTTATATAAAGTGATGAGCCGCATATTTATACATTATTGATTAAATCATGAATGAGTGTATTTATTTGTAATTTATGGTCTGGTCATTTATGAAAAATCGTACTGTTTTTTAAATTTGAAAATTAAATATTAACTTATTTAATTACATACGTACATTGATTGTTGTAATAGAGTTTCATTCTCAAGATAAAAGGCTTATTTTAATTAGAGCACATCCATTGTAAACAAATTTCATCTCGAAGAAGTATTACATTTTGAGGTTAAATTTTTTGGCTGAAATTTCTCTAATATTCGGTTAAATGTCCATATTCATAACAAAGAATATATATAAAAAAACGCATTTAAAGACATTAATATCAAATCCTCAAACTGCCAAAATTAACAGAAATGACCAATTATCTGAAAAATTAAATCTAAAACAAAATAATATATACCAAATAATATATACAGAAGTAAATCATCACGAGTTCGTTGAATTAAATAATGTTTTTGTTAAAAATAATATTTATAAAGAGAAGGCATTTGACTCCCATGTTTAGTCAAATTTAAAAATATATAAATGTAATGTCCGAGAGTTCATGTTATAATTAACCTTCAGATTTCAAAATCATTAATAATCTTTCATTAAATAATAGCAATTTTCTATAAATTTTTCAGTTGTTTTTACAATTTATATGTTAAAATAATAGTTATTACATCATTGTAAAGGTTAAATACCAACAATAGTCATGATATCATTATGTTTTTAAAAATATATAATTTGATAAAACATTATGGCATCTATAGTACTCACGTTTGATTATTTTGTAAACTTAGTCTCTTAATTTTTTAGTACATTTTTAGATCTCTAACTTTGATTTTTACCCCAAAATTAATCTCCAAAATCACAAAATTCAGTAAATCGTTGAGGACTTCAATTAGAAAAAATTAGGGATTATGAAAATTAAATTTTTTAAATATAATAAAGTACGAGAATTGGATTTATTTCAATATAATTTGGGATCCCAATTAACATAATTATGAAATTGATGACCAAAATTAATAAATCCACATTACTAAACCGTAAACTAACAGAATCATTTCCCAAAAATATTTCAGCAAAATAGCCGATTCAGTAGTGCGGTGGTTTTTTTACTGTATCTTGTAATGGGTTTAAAAAGGGTAAAGAGGGTTCGTGATAGAAGGCAGCAAAATCCGGATAAAACGAACAAGGGATTTGTTTGTTTGCAAGAGTCAACAATTTTGTTTACAGAGTCGCTTTTGTTGGCATCTGGTATGTGGGCTTCATCGTAATACAAGTCTTATCTTAAGTTTGGCCCTTGTGTTTGTTTCTTCATCTCTCTCCCCTCTCTGTATTCCTCTCCCTTTCTCTTTCACAACAAAGGAAAAATTATATAACTTTTCCATACAACTTTTGAATCTTTCTTCTTTGGCTTTGTTCTTTCAGACTTACTTGCAAAGTCAAGCATGCAGATAGGGGAATAGCCGAAAGCCCTGCAAAAGGGTTTTCTCTCCACCATTTGAAGGATACAGTGAGATTTTGTAGGGGAAGGGGAGGAACTTGTGAAATTCTTCTCTTTTTTGTTTGTGAAGAGGGAGAGGAAGCTGGAGACATTTGGATTTCAGGCCTTGTGTCTCCCTCTACCTCTTCTGTTCTTCCTTCTTCTGGTATTTTTTTCCTTGCATTTATTGCCCGGAGCGTTTTGGATTTGTTCTTGCAACTCTTGCTAAATCTTTGCTGTCCGAAATTTATAGTATATATATCATCGAATCCAGCCCATGATCCTGTAGTTTCCTTGGTGGGTTTAGAGCTTTCCTTTTAAGAAATTATACAAGGTGAAGGGGAGAAACAGAAAGGAGAAAAATCGAAGATTAATCGTTTCATGAATTTTGGGGATTTTCTCGATAACAGTGGAGCAAGTGCAAGAATCGCTGCGGATTTACCTTACGCCAACGGTACCAGTCATAAGATTTCCATTGTTGCTCCTCCAAGCAGCAGTATTAACGCCATGCCTAGTGGTGCACTCGCTCACCCACAACTTGTTTCTCAGAATCTCCCAAACAAACCCATCTTCAACTCTCCCGTCCTCTCTCTCGCTCTTGTACAGTCAAATTCCACTCTCTCTATACTACTACTTATGTTCTTGAGGTTGTGTTTATGGAATAAGCTTGATTGTTTGTTTGTATGAACAGCAATCAGGTATGGAGGGGCAAGTAGAGCTTGCAAGAATCGGAGAAAACTATGACGGAATCAATGTCGGTGGGAGGAGGAGCAGGGAGGAAGAACATGAGAGCAGATCCATGAGCGATAATTTTGACTGTGGATCCGGTGATGATCTGGACGGAGCTGATAAGCCGCCGAGGAAGAAGAGATACCACCGACACACGCCTCAGCAAATCCAAGAACTCGAAACGTATGAATTCTTTATTCTCTTTTTTTAATGTTCAGTTTCTAGCGATCGGAACGAACCCATGTTGTTTCTGGGTTTACACAGTCTTTTTAAAGAGTGTCCTCATCCTGATGAAAAGCAAAGACTTGAGCTCAGTAAGCGTCTTTGCCTGGAAACTAGACAAGTCAAGTTTTGGTTTCAGAACCGAAGAACTCAGATGAAGGTCCAAAAGTGCTGCCCTTTTTTGTTTTCTGGTTTATTTCTATATTGATTTCTTGATTTTTTTATTCAGACACAACTTGAGCGCTACGAGAACTCACATCTGAGGCAAGAGAACGACAAGCTTCGCGCTGAAAACATGTCCATCAGAGAAGCAATGAGAAATCCCATCTGCACAAACTGCGGTGGACCAGCCATAATGGGCGAGATCTCTCTTGAGGAGCAACATCTCAGAGTCGAAAATGCGCGCCTAAAGGACGAACTTGATCGTGTTTGTGTACTCGCCGGTAAGTTTCTGGGCCGACCCGTGTCCTCTTTCGCAAACGCCCTCACCCCTCCATATCCGAACTCAAGCTTGGAACTTGGAGTTGGAGGCAATGGATTTGGTTGCTTCAATTCTTCGATGCTTCCCCTTGACCTCCCAAATTTCGGTGGTCCTTTACCCATGATTCCCACAAATAAACAGACCATGAATTCAGCCCCTATAGAGCGATCCTTAGAAAGGTCAATGTACTTGGAGCTTGCTTTGGCTGCAATGGATGAGTTAGTGAAAATGGCGCAACTTGAAGATCCCCTTTGGATTAGAAGCTTGGAAAGCAGAAGGGAGATGCTGAATGAAGATGAGTATATCAGAAACTTCACTCCTTGCATAGGCATGAAGCCCAATGGATTCGTCAGAGAAGCTTCCAAGGAGAGCGGCTTAGTCATCATCAACAGTTTGGCTCTCGTAGAGACGTTGATGAACTCGGTAAGTTTGTCAAGTTAAGATCACTAATCCTTGTCCGATTCTTACATCTATTCGTTTTTCACAACGTTAGAATAAATGGGCGGAGATGTTTCCTTGCATTGTTGCTAGAACAACTACTACAGATGTCATCTCTAATGGTATGGGTGGAACCCGGAGCGGCTCTCTTCAGCTGGTAATTAATTCATCGCTACTGTCCCATTCATTCCATTGGTTTCAAAGCTTAATGTTTTTTTTTCATTTCGTTACACAGATGCAGGCAGAGCTTCAAGTTCTGTCCCCATTAGTTCCAGTTAGAGACCTCCATTTTCTTCGATTCTGCAAGCAGCTCGCGGAGGGCGTCTGGGCGGTGGTTGACGTCTCTATTGATGCTATTCGTGAAGCTCCCGGCGGCCAGCCGATGTATCCCAGCTGCCGGCGGTTGCCATCGGGCTGCGTGGTGCAAGATATGCCAAACGGGTATTCCAAGGTAACATCATTTTCATTATTTCATCATCGATTTAGATGCATTTACACAAGGACTTTTGTTGGGTTGCGAGTTAAAGTGAGTCGTCTTGTTGGAGCAACGCGCACTTAGTTATGAACATTCAATTGAGAAATTCCAAGTCAAAGAGATGAATATACTGTTAAAATACAGGCTTTTCTGGTCCCTGGAACACTGATTTTTTTATTATAAACTGAAAATCTGATGCTTCTATTCGGATCTGATTTTTGGAAAGCTTTTGTCTTCGAACCAGGGAATTCTTGTGATTTTTCATGGACTTTCAGGCTTTTTTACAGTCACGTGACCATCAGTTTCTTCAAAAGTTGTCTTTGTTTTGGAAGAAAACAAAGAAGCATGATGAGAATAAAGTTTAATGGATATTCTCTTATGTAACAGGTTACGTGGGTGGATCACAGTGAGTACGATGAGAGCGATGTTCACCAGCTTTACCGGCCGTTGATTAATTCTGGTTTCGGTTTCGGAGGGCCGAGATGGGTCGCCACACTCCAGCGGCAATGCGAGTCTCTCGCCATTCTTATGTCTTCAGCTTCACCGGCAAAGGATCATCATACCGGTAAAAGCTAGGCTTCTTCCTTTGTTTTTATTGTACCTTCCATTGATGAAACTCAGGTGAAAGTATTTTTCCTGTATAGCCATAAGCCCCGGAGGGCGAAGGAGCATGCTGAAGTTGGCCCAGCGCATGACGAACAATTTCTGCGCTGGAGTTTGCGCATCGTCGGTGCATAATTGGAACAAGATCCGGACAGAGAACGTGGACGATGATGTGCGGGTGATGACGAGGAAGAGTATGGACGATCCCGGGGAGCCACAGGGGATTGTTCTAAGCGCAGCCACATCGGTGTGGCTTCCTATACCGCCGCAGCGACTGTTCGACTTTCTCCGAAACGAGCATCTGAGAAGTGAGTGGGACATTTTATCAAACGGCGGCCCAATGCAAGAGATGGCTCACATCGCCAAAGGCCAGGATCAAGGCAACTGCGTGTCTCTTCTCCGTGCCAGCGTAAGTGAAAATACATCATTTGATCTCCATTTTCAAATCCATTGCTGATGTTGTGAGTTCACTATCTCTACAGGCTATGAACTCTAACCAGAACAACATGCTCATACTCCAAGAAACGTCAATAGACGAAGCGGGCTCGCTTGTGGTGTACGCGCCGGTGGATATTCCAGCAATGCACGTGGTAATGAACGGTGGGGATTCATCATACGTCGCTCTTCTCCCTTCTGGGTTCGCAATCGTGCCAGATGGGCAGGGCCCTCGCGTCTCGTCAGGAGACAACGCGGATGGGGAGGTGAAAGGGTCGCTGTTAACGGTGGCGTTCCAGATCTTGGTTAATAGTCTTCCAACGGCGAAGCTGACTGTGGAGTCGGTTGAAACGGTCAACAATCTTATCTCCTGCACCGTTCAGAAAATAAAGGCGGCTCTCCAGTGCGACAACTGATCAACTATGTTGTTATTTTTGTTGTGCTTTAACCCTTCTAATCTTCGTTCTGGTATTTAGAATGGGGATTAGGAGAGTTGAATAAGAGTGAGTCCTAGGGTTTATGAAATTGTACAACTTGTTTAATTGGCGCCGATTTGGGGCTCGGTGAAGTCAAGAACGAACCTCTTAAGCACCCTTCCGCCTAGTTGCAAGGGCCGTGGTTCGGGTATTGACTCATACTGTGAATTCCCCGGCCGGAGTCGCTCATGTTGTTGATGATTATTGTGCTACATTTCATTTTATTCAGAAGTTCAATCCTGCATCTATTCGACGAAATGTCCAAAAGAGGGCAGGGCATCAAATGTCCAACTCCATTCTTTGCAAGTTTATTTCATTGTCCATGATCAAATATTTCTGGTTTTGTAGGGTAGGGATGACATTAGAAAATCTTTACTAAGAATCCTTCTTCCCTTCGAAATATTGGGAATGGANTACAGCTCATTGATGGGTAAATCATCTAATCAACATTATATTTATATTAAAAGATAGAATATATTTTACAATTTGTTGATGAAATTTATGCTATTTAAAAATAGAAAAATATAATGTCATCTTAATAAAATTTAAATATATAATTTAGAATAAAAAAGTTAATATTATCGAATAGTAATTTATATTTAAGGTGATAGAATTTTATTTGATTTTTTCATCATATCTAATTTTATACTTGAATCATTTTTATTAACTTGGAAAACAAATTCAAATACAATTAATCAGCATTCTAGAAATTTAATCGAATAAATTATCGAAGTTCTAACAATTGTTCAATCAATAACATGCCAACTGTGTAGTTTAGGCATCACATTATAATTTGGATTGAAATTCCTAATATTCATTGAGTAGTGACTACTTATTTATGTAGCCCACAACATTTAATTCTTGATGCCCTATGCTATCAATTCATCATTCAATGTTCCGTTGATTTAAAGGTAGTCATCATTCATAGTTCATACTAAGAATGATGACCAAGAGGCGAGTGCTGGTTGTAGGAGGCACAGGTTACTTGGGTCAGAATCTCTTGAATCATTTTGCCGTAGCAAATTTAACGAAATTCTCCATTGCTTTCACTTATCATTCATTTCCTCCTCCACCCGCGATTCTCAATGCAATCCCCGATGCTCCTTCTTTCTACGTTGATCTACGCACTGGAAATGGTCTTGAAGCCGTTTCAGCCTCATTCGGTCAGGTAATTGATTACTGAACAATCTGCATATTTTGTTTCCTTAGAATAACCCTGATTTTATTTTTGAAATTTTGACATCTTTTTCGATTCTTGATCTGGGTTTTGATTATGTGTTTCATAGCCCGATGTGGTGATTAATTGTGCTGCTATTTCTGTTCCTCGTGTGTGTGAAATGGATCCAGAAGCTGCCATGTTGATTAATGTCCCTAGTGCTCTTGTTAAATGGTTATCAGGAACAGGATGTAACAAAACTCTTCTGATACATTTGTCCACTGATCAAGGTTTTTTCCCTCGTCTCATTTAACAAAGCAATGCGCAATTGTTGAATATAAGAGTATTGTCCCACATTGGAATTTAGATGTGGATTGGATTGATTTATAAGAGGGAATGTAGACCATAGTAAATGACTTGTTCAAGTCTTTTATGGTGTGATCTCCTCCCTCTTATGCATTATATCCGAGCACACTCCCCATATGAAATTGATCAGACTCTAGATATTTAACATCAATTCTGTTTCTGAATTCCTTATGTGTTTGTTCTGAGTTTTGTGTAGTTTATGAGGGGACCAAATCCTTCTACAAAGAAGAAGATGAGACTATTCCAGTGAATGTCTATGGGAAATCTAAACTTGAAGCTGAGCATTACATATCTGCAAACTGGTCTAATTATGCAATTTTGAGAAGCAGCATAATTTATGGGACACAAACTATTTCTCCAGTTCCCAAACACCTTCCAATCCAGGTACATAGTAACATACATATCTATTGGATTTGTCTCTAATTGATTGTAGAAGTCAGATTGATTAGGTTTATAAGCATGATGAACGTCATTACATGCTTGCTTGATAAAGCCATTTAAATGTGTGACCTCCTTCCCTTAATTCCGTCCATGTCTTCCCTTAATCAAGTCTTTTAAATGTGCGATCTTCCCCCTTTAATTCATTCATTCATTCTCTTTCATCATAATTTCGGTCAGACTCTATAATTTCAATATGATATCGGACTTGGTTCGGTTCATTTCAATCGCAAGTCCAAGTCTTATGGTTGGACTTGAGAGTGAGTATTGAATTTGTCCCTAATTGGTTATAAAAGTAAGATTGATTAGGTTTATAAGGGTGATGAATGTCATTATATGATAAAGTCTTTTAAATGTATCACCTCCTCCCCTTAATTTCGTTCGTTCATGCCCTCCCATCGTAATTTCGGTTAGACTCTATAATTTCAATATGATATCGGAGTTGGTTCGGTTCATTTCAATCGCAAGTCTAAGCCTTATGGTTAGACTTGAGGGGGAGTGTTGAATTTGTCTCTTATTGGTTATACAAGTAAGATTAATTATATTTATTTATAAGAGTGATGAATGTTATCATAATTATTTAATCAAATCTTTTAAATATATGACATTCTCCTCTTAATTTCGTTCGTTCATGTTCTCTCATCGTAATTCCGTCATACTCTATAATTTCAACATATCTCTAATCCTTAAACGACTCACCTAGCAACCATGTTAACACATACTCTTCGTTTACTAGCACAGTGGATGGACAATGCCCTTGCGAACGGGGAACCATTGGATTTCTTTAATGATGAGTTTCGCTGCCCTATTTTTGTCAAAGATATTGTTATTCTCATACAACAATTGACTACGAAATGGCTCTCAGGTAAAAAAGACTTACAAATTCTTGTTGAAATATTGTTCTACATCGGTCGTGGAAATATAAATCTTCTAGTTTATAAAGGAAGTAATATCATAAGTAATTGACTTGGTTTATGAATTGGGTTATACCGACATTCTTCTAGTCCATTGAATCATTCATTTCTATATGTTATCGGAGCTACAGGGTGAGTTTTGAGCTGGTCCGTACCGGCTTAGCCAAAAAAACTCTGGTAGAAAAACGCATCGAACTTAGGCGACAAAAATGATCGACCTATGATTTGAGCACTATCGAGTATATTGAATTAAGTGTGAACCGGACCAAGGTCAATTAGACTTGAGGACGAGTGTTGAAGTATTGTCCCACATCGGTTGTAGAAATAGAAATACGCTAGTTTATAATATGGAAATGATATTATAAGTAATTGGTTTGATTTAATATTTTCAATATGATTCATTCTTTTATGGATTGTGCTATACATTAAATTCTCAATTTCTATAATTCTTTCCTTATTGTATTGAAAACTAGATAGAATGATCCTTTTGCAGAGGGTAAACAAATTCAGTTTGTTGTAAATGTCGGGGGACCTGATAGAGTGTCACGTGTTCAAATGGCTGAGGCTGTTGCAAAAGCTAGAGGTTACAGTAACTCGTTGATCAAGCCGGTTTCTGCAGCTTCAGTACCTTCCTTTTAACACGAAGTTTAAGATACTATTTTAGTTGCTTCTTGTTGAAATCTACAGTGTAATGTTCAGGTTGATCGTGGGGTGAAATCTCCTTCAGACATTTCCATGGATGTGACGAAGCTTATTCAGACAATGGGCATTTATCCAACTTGCTATGCACAAGGTGTGAGAATTACCCTTCAAGGAGAAGATGCCCTTAACTCTTAGTCTGTAACATTCTTTGTAGTTCTTGTTCTCCACTTACAGCCACTTTTTTATTATTGTAATTATAACTCCAATACCTTCCCATTCATTAAATAATAGAATGATATTTTAAGTTATCAAATTGTAAGAATGATATTTTAATTTATCCATATCCTTAGTTTTTTACCATTGAACAATTGATTCTCAATGTTTCATAAATTAGACCATTTTATTTTGAAAATTATACAAGTTTGATCTTTGAAGTTCGAGAATTATACAGAATAATATAAAACGTTTGGGTACATTATGTACATTTCAAAATATATTTATATAATATACAAATATTAAATATCTTCTAATACATCAATTATGAATGAAATATCAAAATATCATTTTCTTAATTTGTTTAGAGTAACAGTAATCAATGTTTTAAATACCGGTACCGATCGATATATCGGACAAACTCATTGGATCGATATACATGATATGTTTCGGGTATACCGGATCCATACTGGGAATATTAAAATAAATTTAATTATAAAATATTCATTTTTTTAATATAAATCTGACCCGACCCGAATACATGTATCGGTCGGTATTTTGGCAAAATACCGAACGAAACCAGTACGCCCGAAATTTCCGATATACCGGAAATTTTAAACACTGACAATAATATGTTATTGCATCTCTCATTTCAAATTAATGTATAGTATGTTCTCAATCATAATAATCGATGATTTCTCTATAAAAAATCATACTTGATTAGAAAAAATATACGCCATAACAATAACAAATATTTTGGTTTTCCAATGCACAATTTGTGAACTTTAATGGTCAAATTTATATATTTTTTTGAACTTTAAGTATCTAATTGGGGTAATCTGTGAACTTTTAAGTGTCAATTACGCAAAATTTCGAATACTTGAGGAGCAAAATAATATCATTTCAAAGGATTAGAGGTCAAAACAATATCATTTTTTTGGGTCATATTTAAACTTTAAAAGTTAATAATAAATGATATTGATAACTTGTATGTATTTTATATGTTTAATTGAAGTTTGAGAGTTATAAATATATTTTTTTACTTAATATATACAATTAATCAATTCGATAATACTTTGATAAGTGATAAAAATTTGATTTAATAAACCAAATTTTACAAGATTGAGTAACCAAGGTGAAAATTGGGTTTCTTAATAGTTGAGGCCAATTTCCTCGAGTTTGAGCAACTAGTATTCCAAGTTTATTCAGTCCGAGCGAGGAAACCATTTCTTCTCTCAGTGATGGCGTTCCCGTACATGGAAGCTGTTGTTGGTGCGTAGTGAGTCGGTTTTGGTCTACTGATTTATGTTTCACAATAGTATAGTGTTCGCCATACATTTTGGGAGTGACGAAGTGGAAGATTTTGATTCCGCTTTCATTATGTTACCAGTTTTGTCATTGAGGGAATTCGATTTGCGGCTTATATGCTGTTTTTATGGGCTTACTGATTTTTTCAAATTATTATTTGGTAGTAGAGCTCCTGAATTCCGAGTTAGGGTTTTGGAAGCCACTCAACCTAGGTTGTACGCTTATTCATATTTATATCAGTCCTGTTTTTGTTGTATATTTATTTTTAAAAAATCAATTTCATAAAGTGGATTTTTTATGTAATAGCCCTTGGCTTACATATCATAATTCATGTTTGGGCGGGAATAAACATGTTCTATATGTATGTCCATGTGGCTTATTCAGCATAACTCCCTTTGTACATCGGCAAAGTTACTGATACTTTTGTTTCTCTTCATTTTCAGCATTTATGATAATAGTATATATTTTTGAGACATATCTTCATCTGCGGCAGCATGCTGCTCTTAAGTTGCCAAATCTTCCAAAGCCACTGGTTGGAGTAATCAGTCTAGAAAAGTTTGAAAAGTCCCGTGCTTATAGTCTTGATAAAAGGTTTTGAATCTTATTATTTTTGTTTTATTTTCAATTAATATGAGAATTTATGTATCAAAGCTTGTAGTAGCTAAAATTCTCTTTATGGTTACTAATTTATTTTTATGTCAGTTTTTTTCATTTCGTTCATGAACTTGTGACGATAAATATGGACTCCGCGATTTTATACTTTGGAGTATTGCCCTGGTTTTGGAAGGTGAAGTTTTCTGGCCAGATATACTTTTAGTTGTTCAACCTTCTCTCTCATTTATTTGCTTCTGTTAATTATAATTTTCTTGTTAAAGCAGAAGTCAGAAGATATTCTACTGTATGTTGGACTTGATGCTGAAAATGAAATCGCACATACACTTGCATTTTTGGCTGGTGTTATGCTATGGTCACAGGTGGATATATTGTTGTATAATTTATGTGTTTGTTTTTATGCTTATTGGAAGGACTGTTTATTGGTGTTATTGTTCGAATACACAGCTGCTTATATTTTTGTTCACAACATCTGGATAACATGTTTACCTTGCCAAAATTTCATGCTTTTATCTAACTAGTTTTGTTTATAAATCCTGATGCAGATAACTGATTTGCCATTTTCATTATACTCAACGTTTGTCATTGAGTCTCGGCATGGCTTCAATAAGGTCCGTCTGTTTACGCTCACCAGTTTGCAGCAGCTTACTTATCGCATTTTGTATTTAAGTTCATCAAGTAACTATAAGCGTTTTTTTTTCAGCAAACCGTATGGCTATTTATTAGGGATCTGATCAAGGGAATTGTTTTAGCAATAGTAATTGGTCCACCTATTGTAGCTGCTATCATCATTATAGTCCAGGTAAAACAGAGAATTACTATACCTTCACTAATTTTTTATCCATTTTACTCTTTTTTAAAATTGTTTCATGTCTTTTTTGTTGTATATTGAGTACATGCATATAGTCATCTGTATAATTCAGTGTGTTAATGCAGAAAGGAGGCCCTTACTTGGCCATATATCTCTGGGCATTTATGCTGGTTGTGTCTCTTGTAATGATGACCATCTATCCAGTTCTGATCGCCCCCCTTTTTAACAAATTTACTCCCGTAAGTGTCATGTAAACATTTATGGTATGATGCATAAGTATCCAATCTTGACTTCGTTTTTCCTAATATTCACTAATAGTTACCAGAGGGAGAACTTAGGACCAAAATCGAAGCTCTTTGTTCCTCTCTTAAATTTCCCTTGAAGAAATTGTTTGTCGTTGATGGTTCGACAAGGTCAAGCCACAGCAATGTGAGTATGTTTTGATTTATCTTTATTTCATGTTTTTGTATAGGTACAGATCATGTATATGCACAGACATACTTGTTCCTCCAACTTGAAGTGACTCTATACATCTTTGTATTTCAATCCCGAAAAATGCAATTGTGTTCAACAGAAAATGTTTTTATGAATCTGCTTTCTCTGGTTGGACCCGTCTTAGAGAACTGCAAAACATAATGTCAAACAGCAGATTAAGAATATACCTGTGATGATGCAATGAGTGTAGTTTTGTCTTATCCAGCCCTCTCCTTGATGTGGCCTTGATGTGCATAATTTTCATTGCATTTACATCAATTAGTGTCTTGTTCTATTTGATCCTCTGCCTCAACATGACTCATGACACGTACATTGTTTTGCAGGCCTACATGTATGGATTTTTTAAAAACAAAAGAATAGTTCTTTATGACACATTAATACAACAGGTATGAAACTATAACCCACTCTTGCTTTATAATCTCTTCAATTGCAATTTTTTCTATTTCTTACAAGGGTTTATTGTAGAAAATGTCCTTATTTGTCTTTCCTTATTCCGATTATGTGCCTGCGGTTCCAAGTTGTCCTTTATGGCACTCTTGTTTATCTTTCAGCTCACGTCCTTTAGTTTCAAAATGATTTCAGTTTTCGTCCTTCCATCTAATATACTGTAAATATATTGTTACACTGTAGATTTTATTATCTGCAGCACTAGCATACCCTGAATAATTAAGCTTACAGAATTTTTTTACAAGGCAGATGTAGGTTGGAAAGTTCATTGTTTCTCGCTTCAGTGTTTTTATTTTTTTATATGTTCGTTTCATAAGAATTATTATGTGAATTTGTTTGTTGGGCATATTCAGTTACTTGATAGAATGAAACTCTAAAGTAGAATATAGATTTACCAGTATACTAGGCAAAGATATAAATATAATCGTTTTTGACACTCATAATGATTTGAGTTGGAACATAAATGCCCAAGAGAAACCTAAAATTCAATTTTGAAACAAAATGTTGTATGAATCCCAATTCGGAAAAATAATGGATCATATTTTGTGATAATTTATTCTCTTTGAAATGTGTAGTATGAATCCCAATTTGGGAAAAATAATTGGTCGTATTTTGTGATAATTTATCCTCTTTGAAATTTGTAGTGCAAAAATGATGAAGAAGTTGTAGCCATTATTGGCCATGAACTTGGTCACTGGAAACTTAATCACACAATGTACTCCTTCATTGCTGTTCAGGTATCTCATTTATAAGATGTAATCATTGTTGCTACTTTTCGTCTGAGTTATATTATGTTTCAAAACATCAGACAGAGTCAACTGATCTTTTACACCTAACGAGACAATGATCTTGCACTTTTCATATTTAAACATTGAAGAACGTTTTCTGACTTCGTAGAAAAAATGGCTTCAAGATTGTAAACTTACATAGGATTAATTGCCTCTGCAGATCCTGACTTTGTTGCAGTTTGGAGGTTACACACTGGTTAGGAATTCTAAAGACTTATTCCAGAGTTTTGGCTTTGATACTCAACCAGTGCTTATTGGACTGATCATCTTCCAGGTATTATTATTATAGGCACGGATGACTACATAATACAATATATTATTGTGTGCATATTTGTGATGGTTGCAGCACACAGTTATACCTCTCCAACACCTTGTGAGCTTTTTACTTAATCTCGTGAGTCGGGCTTTTGAGTTCCAGGTAAATGTAAAGAATAGGGTTGACAGGAATAGGTGATTGTTATTTGAAGCTAATGAAGTATTTGTATCATGAAGGCTGATGCTTTTGCCCAGAAGCTTGGTTATGCAGCACCCCTTAGAGCCGGTCTTATCAAATTGCAGGTTATTTACTTTCTCGTACTCTCATTCTTGACCTGAGTGATTATTATGGGCTGAAGGCATTTTTGTTCCTTCTAGTTTGGGGTTATGGTAATTTTGGTCCCCAAACTTTATATATTTTGGCAAAATTAAAATTTGATGTTGGCAAAACCAGTCCCCAGACTTTTGTGTGTTTCGCATAATTGGTCCCCAAAGTTTTAATTTTTGGCAATCACACAAATTTGGTCCTCAAAGTTTCCAAATTTTGACAAATTTACTCTCTAACGCCGTTATTGGTTCCCAAATATGGTAAAACGTGATAATTTTAGACCCCATACTCTTGAATGACTAATTTGGTCTCAAAGTTTACACATACCATTTTCAACCACGGGGACTAAATTTGCCAAATTAACGAAACTTTGGGGATCAAAAACGCTATTTTCTCGATTATTATACTAAGACGTATGAGTCAGTTGAATAGCTCGGAATGGTGTTTTGGCTCATACTGTAAAAAATTGTGTAATGTATGTGATTGAACAGGAAGAGAATCTTACAGCGATGAACACAGACCCTTGGTATTCTGCATACCATTATTCACATCCTCCCTTGGTAGAAAGACTAGCTGCAATTGATGAGGCTGATAAGAAAACAGACTAATCAAATGAGTAAGATTAAATGCCTCTTATCTACTGAACTATATTTTGCTTCCAAATCTTTGAATGTTTGAACTATGAGAATTCAGCTGCAAAAAAGGGGGAGAAGGACGTAATACAATACGCAGCATCCAGGTAACATAGCGTATCCCTTTCCCCTCCCTCTACATAACATGATGGTTGGTTTCTATATTCGATTTGACATCTTTCGACCCAGTAATGTTGACAAATTGTATTGAGGCTTTTTTATAATTTTGGGATAAAAATTACATTTTATTTTTTTGTAACTATTTAATCATTTTTATAGCATAATTGTGTTTTTTAATATCTAAAATATGTGGATTGTATTTTTTCTTCTTGTTTTTTTCATTTAATATTGAAGTAATAATAACAATAAATATGGTAAGTATACAAAATAATTAAATACAAAATAGAACAAATGATAATATCATGTTTTTCTCTTATATGATGATTGATATAGTTGATTCGATAATTTTTGTAGTGTTTCTATATGAATTCAAATATTAATTTATATTATACAAGTTTTTAAAAATATAATATGTAGTCATTACTATTATGTATACCAAATGTGGGTAAATTGGGCAAATAAATAATCTGCCAAAAATCTGTTTGTGCTTTTATAAAGAATTTGCATACCACGTATTCTTATTTTATTAGTTAAATAGAATGCTTTCTATATTATTAATAAAAATAAAGAAATTAATTTATGTATTAGTTATATATATTAATTTAAAACATATAATAAACTAAATATAATATAAAAATTTGATAAAATATTATATAAGACTATACGTAAAATAAAATTATTCTTTTATATCAATTGAAATGTTGGTCATACGACTTGTTTCGGTACAACTCATCATTCACGTATTTTAATGGCATACTCAAAAAAACCTAGGATCCAAACAAAAAACACGATATCGAGAGCTATCGAGCAGAACATCGACATAATCCGATATATATGTATCGATCAATATCCGACACTGTAACCTAGTTCTGCCTTGTATTTCACATATCAATCGATTTAAAATATATGTTTCAATTCGGGGTGTATGACCGATATATTGATCGAAACATTTATGTTTTAAAATAAATTAAATTTGTTTAATAAATTGTAAAAATTTGCTAAAATATCGGGTATAGACCGAATCATAATTAAATTTATGTTTGATGAGGGCTCCAAGACCAGGTACCCCGTGATGGGTAAGACCCAACCATGTTGGGCCAACCCAGATGACGAGAGACGAACCCGCGCGGCCCAAGATCCTTAGTATGGCTTATTTGAGATAATCGGCCCGGAGGCCTAGTATTCCAGGACCGAAGCTGGAGTTAGGCGTAATCAAGAATATCCGAGGACCGACTCTTTAGATCGGTCCAAAATGGTTACGGCCCACGCATCCCACGCTCCAGGTATCTATATGCGTTCCACGCTTCGGGCCTATTCACGCAGTCAGCTCTTCAGGCCCAACCACGTTTTCCAGCATGGGAAAACGACATTGTAAGAGGCGGTTATAGGGCGTGATCCATACGTGTTTCCCCTCTATAAATACAGAGCTAAAGATAAGCTCAGGAGGACCTTTTGGACGCGTAAGAACAGACCGTTACTCTGCCGGTTAACTTCTTTGCGCTTTCTTATTTTCCATGTCATTTTCATAAGCCATCTGTTTGTAATATGAACTGTTCCATCAATGAATCGGCTAAGAGCGTTTCCTATTTTTAGTCAAGTGGTTTTTTTCCCATATGCAAGGGGTTTTCCACTCTAAAATCGATGTGCCGAGATTTCCTTTCATATTTAATCGTTTCCCCTATTGTAAACAAATTTAAATCGAGTTCTTTTTATTACGAACCAGACGACTGTTGGTACCCCCGTCTTTTGACCATAACAATTTGGCACCGTCCGTGGGGACGATTTTCTAATCCCCATTTGAGGTTTCTCCCTGGATAGGATAATCAGAGGCATGGCGACCAGAACTTCGAAGAACGATAGTGACGTGCTTCCCAACAGTCTTCCAGCCTCAACCTTCTCTATGCAGGATCTGGAGGCTGTTGTCCGAAAAAGTGTTATTGGAGATTATGTCGGAGAGAAGTGGAACAGAACCACAGGCTGTAACAAGCCCTATTCCCGCGAACAGAGGGTACGAGAGTGACCCTGAAAGAGTGCATCTCCGATGAAGAGGAGATCATAAGGCGCGGAGTAACTATGAGGAGGCCGATGTATCGTTCTACTTCGCCTCCCCAAACCAGAGTTCCAACTCCCGTTTCTAGGACTGATCAGAAACATATGCAACAACGTATTAATGAGCTCCCCAAAGAGTTGGAAGCTCTACATGCGCGGAGGGATTTTGAGCCCGACCTGGGGCGGAATCCCGGTTTATTCTATAGGGCCATAGAGCTCCTATCAAATGGAGTAAGCCTGACGACTGGTGGCATAATCTGCATGCTGCCCATACGTCATCCCAGCAATCTGACGGTGTCTCTGCCATCTTGGGAGATTTGATTCTCCCTTTCTCCTAAGAAATATGGGCGGCAGTCCCGGATCGACATTATCTCAACCCGGAGGGGTTGCCGAAGTTTAGAGGCGACGGTGATCCTATTGATCATATTGCGGATTTCGAGTTACGCATGGGGACGATTCGAGCCTCAGATTCACTCAAGTGTCGTATCTTCACGGCAGGTTTACAAGGCGACGCCCGAACCTGGTTTAAAAATTTGCCAGCCCGATCCATACAGTCGTATGGTGGCTTTATATTGGCTTTCTCTGAGCAATTCGCGTCGAATGTAGGACTGCCCCGAAGCAGGCATGTACTATATCGGTTGAAGTATATCCCATTGGAAATGAGTCTCCGATCCTTCATGGAGAAGTTCAATCGAATAGCCCGGGATATCAAATTGGAGCTCATAGATAGCAAGTTCTGGGACCATGCGACTTATTAGCTAGTCTCGTGAAAAGTCCCCCATCCACCTTAGGTAAGCTTATCCAAAAAAATCAATAAATATATTAAGGTTGATGAGGCTCTAGGACCGAACTTCAGGAAGCCCGTGGGGAATTCTGAGTCCACAGGTGATCATAGGGCTTCATACCCCGAGAAGTAGGGGATGTAACAGAGAAGAGCGTTCCCCCGAAGTGGGAAGAGAAATAGGTGTATTGTGAGTTGCATTATAACCGTGATCACCCAACGTTGAAGTGTCCACTACGGCAGGAGACAGTAGCGGCAATGAATAAAGAAAGCTCGATCAGAGTGATCATAAGGGCAAGCGAGCTGAATCTCCCCGAATGAGCCATTAGGGTGACGATCATCACAGGTCACAGGAAAGGGATAATCAAGGACAGCCCCGGAATTATAATGATAGGACGGAGGACTGAAGGTCTCCTCCGCAAGAACAAGAAAGAGGCATGCACGATCAAGAGAACCGTGGCCAGGGCCGAACAAGAATATGGCGGGGCCATGGCGGCAGAGCCCCGCAGAACAAATGAGAGAGACAGGAGAATCCTACTCCTCCCCTCGCTCCGGTGGAAGCACAACCTCTGCAAAATGAGGCTGCTCCACCAAAGCGAGCTGTAACCGGGGATATTTATGTTATCTCCGGTGGGATACACATTAATGAATAGGCTCGGGACTGAAAGAGAGCGGCGCGCGGAGACTCTGTGGAGACCTCCGAATATGTGGTGCTAGTGAAATACGATGTGGCTGAACGGTCTTCCTCTTATGAAGACTCTATTATTACCTTCACCGCTACTATTCATGAAGGAAATATTGACCCGTGTGATGATCCTCTTATCATCACCGGGATTATTGCTAATCATCGGGTCCACATGATTTTGGTGGATACCAGGGCTTCGTGCAAGTTGATGAAGCGCGAAGTAGGTGAGATGCTGGGAGCCGCTACTCATGATCTCCCTATCGCTAATATAACTCTCTAGGCATTCGACCAGAGGAGTGTCATCCCGTGGGGGAAAATTCTATTCCCGGTCACTTTGGGAGATCAAGTTAAGGACTGAACTGAAATACTAGAATTCATTGTTGTAGAATTGGATTTGGCTTATAACGCCATCATTGGACGGACCGGTCTCAGTAAGTTCGAGGCGGTCCCTTATACTCATCATATGATGCTCAAGTTCCCCTCCGCTCACGGAGTTAGTTCTATAAAGGGGGACCAAAATGTAGCAAGACAATGCTACATGAGCTCTTGCCGAATATTGACACCCACAAAGAGAGCCCGGGTGGATTTGCTTGAAGAGTCACCGCACCCGAGGCAAGCTATGGAACCCGTTGGGTTCAAATTGATTAATTTGGTTGAAGAGGATTCGACCAAGACTACACGCATCGGGGCACATCTGGCCCCGGATATTGAATAATAACTGATCATCTTGTTGAGAAGCCATGTGGACATATTCGCTTGGACCCCGGATGAAGTCCCGAGGATTGACCGATCCGAGAGTGAACATCGGATCAACACTGAGCCAGGAGCTAAGCCCGTTATGCAGAAAAGGAGACGCTATTCTTCTGAAAAAATTGAAATTATCCTGGCTGAGGTGAACAAACTGATGCGGTCCGGGTTTATCAGAGAGATTCACTATACTTAATGGGTTGCGAACCCGATGGTGGTCTCCATGGCAGATGGGAAATGACGGATGTGCATTGACTTTACCAACGTCAACAAGAGCTGTGAGTCGGATCCATTCCCTCTGCCACATATCGATCGTTTGGTGGATGCTGTGACCGACAGCACAATGATGAATACCATGGATGCATACTCCGGGTACCATCAGATCTTCCTTACTGAAGAAGATCAAAAGAAATCATCATTCATGACCGAAGATAGCGTTTACTATTATGTGGTTATGCCATTCGGTTTAAAGAACGCTGGAGCAATATACCAGAGGTTGGTCAACAAAATCATTAGAGATCTAATAGACCATATGATGGAAGTGTATGTTGATGATATGATTTTCAAGTCAATGAATGATGAATACCATATTTCTTATTTGTCTTGCTGTTTCGAAGTATGCCGCAAATATAAGCTCAAACTAAATCCAAACAAGTGCTGCTTCAGGATCCGAAGTGTCAAGTTCGTGGGATATTATGTTTCTGAGAAATGCATAGAGGTTAATCCTGAGAAAGTTCAGGCTTTCATTGACATGCAACCTCCGAGAAACAAGAGGGAATTCCATAGGCTTACTCGTCGTCTTGCTGCGTTAAGCAGATTTATCTCTAGATCCACGGATCGGGCCTTGCCCTTTGTCAGAGTATTGAGAAAAGCGAGTCATCTAGACTGGACCAAAGAATGTGATAAGGCCTTCTAGGATTTGAAAACTTACTTGAGTACTCACCCTGTAATGGTGAGTACAACCTGCGATGAACCTTTGAGATTATATCTAGCGGTATCAGAAACCGCAGTCAGTGCAGCTCTAGTACCTATTCGGGATGATTTTCACATACCTGTTTATTACGTAAGTCACTCCCTGGTATCGGCTGAAACTAGATATACTACCCTGGAAAAGTTCATGTTAGCGTTGAAGAAAACTATATCTAAGCTAAAGCATTATTTTGAAGGTTGTACGGTTTATGTCTACACTGATTAGCCTCTGAAAGTGGTTCTAAATCAGGAGGATCTGAATGAGAGGTTAGCAAAATGGGCGATTAAGATCAAATGCATGTATCTGGAATTCTTGCCCCGGAGGGCGATCAAGGCTCAGAATCTCGCTGACTTCGTGGTCGAAATGACCCGATCAGCTATATTCTTAAACCAGGAGGATGATCGGTGGACCATTCANGGCCCGGGAGAACCTTCTCCACGGGAACGACTCCCTGCAGCAACAAACTATTCATATTAGGACTGATGGGGGAGCAATTCCCAATCTGATATAGACTCGATAAGTTCAAAGAGCGGATCCTAGTCGATATCACCTCCTCCACCACTCCTATAACCCGCAGCGCGGGACCTTTGTCGGTAGAGGATTGCCCTATGCAACGCAGGGTTATTGTGCCCGCGCAAGTAGTGTTGATCAGAGGATTCCCTCCCGATGACGTCCCCGAAGGAACCAGCGTACCTCAAGTAGTTGATTCTGAGGGCCCCGCGTCACTCGCTACCCCCTGTTGGCCATTAGTGGCGCAGGTCGAGGCCGCTGCCATACGCTTGAACCTCGAGCTGGGCATCGTCTCTGCTGAACCTGCAAAGGGAAATACATAAGGATCACGAGATGAGAGCTAAATCAAAACTCACTCCGTACCCGATCCTTCAGATGGATCTGAACAAGAAAATACCCCTCTCGAGGCCAGGGCTCCGGTCCTACCCGCAACCCCTATGTCTATCAATCTCTTCTCCCGAAGGAGATCTATTCGCCTAAGACGCGCTTCGGGGGAAGGAAACATCGCTAGTGTATCTGCGATGTCTTGACGGGAAGGGTTGAACCTAGTTCGGTCCAACTTACCTATGTGTGGATGGGTTATAATGGGCCACACATTAAACAAATCCTCCTTCGGGACCATTATCCACACGTAACAGGATTCCCATTCATGAAGGGATTCCTCTTTATCAACTATGGCGCACTCTCTGGTGCGGGACGCTATATAATACAACCTACAACATCCTAATAATCTCTTACCCTTTCGGGATCCGACCAAGAACAAATTGAAAAAACGTTTTAAGGTCGGGGCTACCCCTTGCCCGAGGCAATAAAAGATAAATGCCACTATATACACATAGCTACCCGAGAACAAGGCATAGATAGGACAATGAATCTCCCGAAGTATAGCCGCTACGAACGGGTGTAGTGGAAAACGCAACCCGCACTTCAGGGAAGCGTAACTGACCGGAATAGCACTCGCTGGGACATTCATTTCCGCTGGAAGGAAACAAGGAACATCCTCGCTTCCCTTCCAGATGGAATAATGAGGGGGAATCGAAAACCTATGCCTAAGTTCGTCGATATCTAGTTCAGACATGGCCGGGTATCTAACTTTCGAGGAGCCATGGCTATTACCTTAAGAAAAACTTGTTAAAAAGATCGGAACATGAGTAAGAATGGAGATGCAAAGCGTTGTTGCTGTAGCGGATTTTTTCGCAAATAAAGGTGGGGATGAACAGTCCCCAAGATCCTGATTTAAATATTAATTTCCCGACCAATCGCAAGTTGGCACATAGGATTACCGCAGGCGGCTGCAGTTTGTATGCACACATCACGCATGTCCAGTAACAGAATACGGAAAGGCACAGGTCTGGGTATTAACGTTTAAATAAAATTAATGTGAAAATAACCGTTACGTTATTTTGAAATTCAAAATATATATTTTAAATTAGCTAAGGATAGGATCGGTCCCTAGGACTCTTGTCGTAATCGGGTTCGGTCCTAAGAACGTCCGAACGTAATCATCATCATATAATCGGCCTTGCATCACTTCTATGATGGCGATCAAGCCCGATGGGCTAGTGATGAGGGCTCCAGAACCAGGTACCCATTATGGGTAAGGCCCAACCCTGTTGGGCCAACCCAGATGATCAGAGACTAACCTGCGTGGCACAAGATCTTAAGTCTGGCTTATTTGAGATAATCGGCCCAAAGGCCCACTAGTATTTCAGGACCGAAGCTGGAGTTAGGCGTAATCAAGAATATCCTAGGACCGACTCTTTAGATCGGTCCAAAACGGTTACGGCCCACGCATCCCACACTCCGAGTATCTACATGCGTCCACACTTCGGGCCTATTCACACAGTTAGCGCTTCGGGACCAACCAAGTTTTCCAGCATGGGAAACGACTTTGTCAGAGGCGGTTATAGGGCGTGATCCATACGCGTTTCCCCTCTATAAATACAAAGCTGAAAGATAAGCTCAGGAGGACATTTTGGACACACAAGAACAAGTCGTTACTCTACCGGTTAACTTCTTTGCGCTTTCTTATTTTCCTTGTCATTTTCATGAACCAAGTGTTTGTAATATGAATTGTTCTATCAATGAATCGGTTAAGAGTTTTTCCTACTCTTAATCAGGTGGTTTTTTCCTCTTCTCCAATGGGTTTTCCACTCTAAAATCGTTGTGCCGATTTTTCCTTTCATATTTAATTGCTTCCCCCATTGTAAACAAATTCAAACCGAGTTTATTTTATTACGAATCGGACGACTGTTGGTACCCCTGGTCTTTTCACCACAACAATGTTAGAAAATTATTACGATTTATTGAAAAAAAATAATCTATTTTAAAACATAATTGTATCGACCCGATATACCGGTCATACACCCCAAATCGTAACATATGTTTTTATATCGATCGATATGTGAAATACAAAACGGAATCAAATTACAGTGTCGTATATCAATCGATACATAAATATCGGGTATGTCGGTCTTTTGTCCGATAACTCTCGGTATCGTGTTTTTGGATTGGATCCTAGGTTTTTTCGGGTATGCCATTAAAATACGTGAATGATGAGTTTGTTATCGCTGCTAAAATATGGCAATAACAAAATTTAGACCCCTTTTACGGATAGGGGTCGAACGAAAAAGTAATACGAAAGCAAGAAGTAAAAAGACACGATTTTTGTAGGTGGAAAACTTTTCTGTAAAAGAAATGATAAAAAACCACCCCGGCCGTAGCCTTTGAATCCACTATAAACGTCAAGTTCGTAGATTTACAATAGGATAATATGATGTAGAAAACCAAAGAAAAAAGATCATGTTTTTATGGCCGTAGTCGTAGGTTTCCCGGGCGAAAAAGATAAGAATAGCGGCCTCCTCCTTAGGTCAAGAATATAAGCTCTCCTCCTTAACACTTTAACTATGTTTATATAAGTGATTTGTCCAGCCCAATTATAACTCACTAGGCCCACCAATAATGGAGTCCAATAAATAATAACCCATTAATATTTAAATTAGGCACATGGGTCCAGTAAACAAGCATCCCGATCCAAATACCACGATAAGCTATAAACAATGTCAATCATCAAAATATCTCAATCTGCTACATTTCTCGACTTGCAAATGACTATATAGAAATTTATTTGTCCTCGAATAATAAATTTCTCAGGGTGATATGAGAAGTCCCCTGATTTGCGTAGTCGAAATATTCGAGTACGCAAATCATAAGTTTACCCTGAGAATATTGTTTACAATAAACTCAGAATAGTAGTATCGCATTTTGCAACTGAATATACCAGGCATGAGTGATTAAACATATATCAACTAAATAAATATTATTGACCGAATACCATCATCTCATGAAACTTCATATATATTTCAAAAGTAATGAGTGGGATATTATCTTCTTATAACTGAACCTGGTATTATAATTCTTCAAGATCTCTATCTATGAACTCTGTAAAAGTATTCGATGGCTTTTTGTTTCATATGTTGTCTTTAAAATTTCCGATAGTTTTCGACAATCGATAAGACTCCTGTATGTGAGAATATCTTGATATGTCCGAATAAACTACTTCACAATTCCTCATATAATAAGTATGATTTTCTGAACACAAATAATAAAATATTTCTTGTTGTTGGGAGTCATAACTGAGAGTCCCCAGTAATAAATAAAATTTAGTGAAGTTCACGCCATAAGACAGTCATTTGATCATCTTGATCGTAAATGAAAATATCTTATCTTTAATAATGAAATTCATGTCGTTGTACCATCACTTGGTCATGTTGATCATAAATGAAATTATCTGAGCAAAAATAATGAAATGTTATGTCATTGGACCATCACTTGGTAATCCTGATTTTAAAGGAAAATACCCAATCATAAATTAGAAAAAACATTCGATAATACAATAAGAATACCGCTTAGTCATTTTGTTATACCACGAAAATACCAAGCCATAAAGAGAATCCATGAAATCCCGGTGTTGGTTCTCATAAATCGCCCAACACCCCTTACTTAGATTGGGTATAATCACGTATAAGCAGATCCAGTACCTTGGCTTAGGTAGACTTTTGAGGACCACGGAGAAGGTAGATGTCTTTTCACGGATCTCAATAAGCATCCAATATCGCCCTCACTTATGGGTCTCAACGAGCACCCAACAATCACGGGCCTCAACTAGCGCCCCACTTAAATTCACAGTTCGGGTCTCAACAAGCACTTGTGGGCCTCAAGTAGCGCCCTACTTAACTTCATAACTCGGGTCTCAACAAGCACCCGTGGGCCTCAAGTAACGCCCATCACGTTAACCTTTCCGGTATAAACTTGCACCCAGGGTCATCACACTTTCCCACCGGTATAAACTTGCACCCGGGGTCATCACACTTTCCCTCCGGTATAAACTTGTACCCGGGTTCATCACACTTTCCCACAAGAATAAACTTGCACCTGGGGTCATCACACTTTCCCCCGGTATAAACTTGCACCTGGGGTTAACACACTCTCGCCGCCGGTATAAACTTGCACCCGGGGTCATCAAAGTCTCGCCTCCGGTATAAACTTGCACCCGGGGCCATCACACTCTCGCCGCCGGTATAAACTTGCACCCTGGGCCAACACACTTTCGCCACCGGTTTAAACTTGCACCCGGGGCCATCACACTCTCGACCCGTCCATAAGACGGCATCATTACTTCCTCGGCCCGTCCATAAGATGGTGCCATCGCACTCTCAACCCGTCCATAAAACGGCGTCATTTGGCCCGTCCATAAGACGGTGCCATGCGGAAATGGACCAGCCTCCGACGAGGGCGCGACCCTCGCCGGCGTGTCATGGAGAAGTCAGATATATACTTGCACCCTGATTTGCCACGGAAATATATCACAATAAAAGGGCCCCTTAACATATTCCAACAGTAATTATGTACAGACGATTCTGCCGCGGACAGGATGACTCATCATGTTCAAAATATTTAGACGCAATATCTAATTTGACGAGTTTGAAAATGATCGACTATAAGACAGGTGGTACATTGCATTTCTAATCTAACCTATTTAATTTATTCCATCCTCCTTCGTACTAAAATGCAATGGACTTACTCCTACCTTACCAATCCCCTAGTCGATTGAATTCATGTCGTCAAAAAAGATACTTAAAGAATTAGAATATGACCACAAAAAAGAGGGGAAAATTTTTATTTTAAAAAGATCGATGAGTCACGTCTATACATAATACTTGCGCAAATTGGAAATATGCCAAGTCCGTGGCAGCTTCTCCCCGCTTAAATTTGCGATCTCATACATTCATTTTCTTACCACCATCGTAATCCGTTATGAAATTTCTCATTCAAAGTACAACTTGTCAACATGTTTACTCATCTCAACTTTCTTGATAATTAGGGGAATTAATATACCGATCCCCCATATTCCGATAGGCAAATTGTTGATACCAATTCAATTTATGATAGATATGAAATAATAAGCGCAAGAGATAAATGAATTCCTTGAATAGATAGGCATGATGTCCTGATAATCCAGATTATGTAGGAAGAATTCTCATAACAATAGATTTCACTCCCTTCAATAATTTTCAAAGTGGAATAAACTATATATTCCTTGTATTTGTTTAGTCACTATTACTGGTTCAACGGATCACAATCATAATATTATCACTTCAATCAAAACTCTCATAACATCCTCATGTCTTTCCATATTGACCAGGTGTTTGTAGTCATAAGTCTCCAGTGTTTATAGGTAATATCACGACATTATATTTGAATTCTTTATAACGCTTCCTTGAAAGAAACTAATTAATCGGTCTCTCATTACTAGTGAATGATTCTGCATTTACCATCATTTTTATAAATTCACATTCAAATGATCTTAGTTCTCCTTTCCAAATAGAACTAATGTAAGTGTATCAAGATTCGGCCATTGTTAGTTTCCTACTAACATAATTTACTCGACGTTGCTATTTGTCATTGTGTATAACCAAGTCTACTTTCTCAAAACTTCTCTTGACAATACAAACTATAAAACCAAAGGCTTCCCACGGAAAGGTAGTGACATAAACTATTCTTTACTCAAATACTCCATCCAATTTCACAAGTAGATCGACATTTGACAATATTAATTTTTATTCATCTTGCAGACACATAAGACCAAGAACAATCCTCCCCTTTCTCACAAAACACATCTAGGAGGGTTGAATATAATTTGATACTTTCACATGATACTAAAACATTCGTTCATATGCTGAACATGATTTCCGCATTGTCGACCCTTTTTCTACATTCCTTGATGTAGACTTCCAAGCATTCATCGATCATATCCTTAAATATGAATCCGCCTAGATTGATACGTGGTTCCCTCATTCTTCAAAACAAAATGCATAATTAAGAAACTCAAAATCGCACCTCGAATCTATCATCATACAAACTCTCCAGCTATTATTCAACTTTGGGATAACCAATTGATTCGTGATCCAATATACGTTTCTTACAAGCTCAATGAGTCATGTCTGCAACAAACTTCCAACCTATTCATCAATTGCATTTTATTTTTCAGAGAGAACTTCTACTTCTTCTAATGAATCATTTTCAATCTCTGTTGACATCTCTATTTCAAACCTGAATAACAACACTATGACAATTCTCCAATTCAAACTGTTTTAATAACCGCATGTTTCATCTGTTTATCGTTTTTTATATACTTCTGAGATGACCTCATCATTTGAATCCACTCATGTTTTCTGATAGAACATCCACAATCCAAACTAATTTCTTCGCACTAGAGCCTTCTATAGCGATTTGACACATGATATTACAACAAGAATGTAGTGATAACTCCCGGTTCCCTTTCATCATTCCGATACATGATGAGATAGGAAACTTCATCATCAAATGAAGCTTGGATACAATCGGCTCGAACAAATATAAAGCAATACTTTAGAATATCATTATAAGGGATGATAAAAAAATACACCACTACGAATTCCACCAGTAAATTACTCAATATTTTTTTATCTCCCAAAGATATTAGGAGAAAATAGATCCTTCGGGAGCAACAACTGTTCTTAAATCCGACTAACATAAATGTAATGGCCGGGGCTTAATAGTTCAACTCAATAATGTCGTAGGTGAATTAAGATGACAAGTCCCATAAATATATATTTCCGGAATAATACTATTCCAAACGATCATTAAAATAAATTTGAAGAATGGGAGTTCCATAAAAATAAATTTCCGAACGAATACCATTATGGGCAATTAACAAAATATATAAATTTGATGTCCCCTTCACGATATATAACTCCAAACAAGTAACCTTGATAGATTACTTCATAAAGGAATTTAGAATGATCAATTAATCACTAATGGCAGATACAGTGATGCTACGACTAATAACCAATTACTTGAAGTCCTTATAAATATTATTCCGGACGAATACCATTCCGGATAATTAAGACTATTCTGAACGAATACCATTTCGGAGGATTAAGAACAACAATTAGATACATCATTCACGATATACTCATTGCTATTAATAATATGACAATTAAATAGAGTTTAATCCAATTTCCTTAGTCTAATAATGCTTTTTAACTGCAAATCCTCAAATAAAATTCTGAGGGTTGCGAAACTCTATTGGTTTTTGTTATAATCGTCATTATGTTAACTGTATGGTACCTCATTAAAGCAGACCCACACGATCGAAATAAGGAGCTTTAATCGATGAAGGCATGTAATATGTCTCAAACAACATGGAAACCAGGGTGAAACGACTACTTCACGAAATGCTCAAATCTCGTTGAATGATGTGCAAAACCCTCAGATGGTTCGTATTACCATTAAGGATGCATTAACCTTCTCTAGACTATGAGTATCGAAATTTAAACCACCGAAGTCATAGATAACATGTCTGAAACATATAAAGAACTCAATAAAATTTCTTGATAGAATTCCATAGAGCAAAATAATATTCCGTGATATCAGTTTCTTCTAATTGATAACCATATAAATAGGCTCATAGCTGAAAACCGAAAAATTATGCATCATAGTCTTTGATAATGATATATTGCGCTCTTTCAAATATTCTTTAATCATGAACAAACTGAATACATACAAAGGCAAGCTTCTGGATGTTCTTTCGAATTCAAAATATTTTGATAAACACCGAGGAAGTAGATACCTAATAAATGCCCTCCCGGATGAATTCCCGCTCCGAGAAGAATGAGTAATGCTTTCGCCGACCAGGGGTTCTTCCGAAAGTATTGATTGAGTCTCCGGTAATACATCGCCCTCGTTTCTTCCAATTATCAGAGGGTTCGGCATTGTAATCGACCTTCGACAGTGAAAAGATGCTAAAATACTGTCTACATGATTTAATCTAAGAAATATTCAAAATTTATCCAATCTACAACTAAATATTTGTCGTAACGACTTCAAGGCACCCAAATTACGAAAATGACCCTAACATCAATTTATCCGGGAATCTTCCAAAAATATTGATGTCATTAGGAACTTTTATATGCGATTCCAGGGCCTATAAATTACGAAAACACAATATCCCCGGGGTATCCGAAATATAAAATACCTCCAAAGCTACTTTATCTCAAAATATTCAGAATACATTGGAAGGCGCTCCATAAAATTATCGGGGTATCTAAATTACAAAAATATCCCCGTGCAATATCAATAGTGATCTTCATAGTTCATTGCAAAAATATTCATAGCTTTTTAATTCGTCGATGTGGCAGAATATCAAACCAACAACTTCATATTTTTTGTGATGTCTTTGCAATACTGTGAAATCAAATAGAAATGAACTCTAATCAACTCAAGTGTCTTTAGTCTGAGGACTCAACTCTGACTCCACCAATCAATTAGAAAAGAACCATCGTGCACCAAATTTGTAATATTATGAGCACATTGAACACAAAGTCATGAAACCATAATCCAGATGTAAAAGTGTTTAAATCATTATTTATCGTGATATAAGAAAATAAAACCGATAGAAAACTACGATAATCTTCGTTCCATCAAGTTCCCATTGTTATAAGAAAAGACCATAAATTCCCCGTAAAGAACCAAGAAATTCTATATTTCCTCTTCGTAATATCGAATTCTCTTGCGTTTCCAATAATGAAGGAAGTCTCCATTTTCTCGAAACTTTAATCCTTGTATATTATAACTCGATCTTGATTGCTCTAATTATGGTAATTTCGACAATAACGATTATAAATAAGAAAATCTCTGCCATCAATAATATAATCTTATGACAAATCCAATAATATATAGGAAAATTGTGTCATCCATACGACAATTTCTTGACTATTTTGATATAAATAAGAACATCAATTCTAACACTTGCATGTCTCGGAGGAGACAAATTGTCTTTTCTATGCATCCAAAACAAATTCACTTCATATATAATCTTTCCCGAGAGTTTCCGGCTATCCATAAGATTCTTTAATAATTAAATAATTCTCTGTTAAGGTGGTGATAAACAACTCAGGATGATAATACATACGAGTCCCCTAGTAAATCATTCAGAAGATACCATAAATAATACCAACATGAAAAGATTAGCATATTATCATAAAATCAGCATCATCCCAATCCAAAAAATATAGAAATCCATCTTCTTTGGATTATATAATTTCAAATCCGAAGTAAATAAGATCAATCGATCTACACATTCCATAACGAAGAAATTTCATAAATTTGAATAATATGTCTTGATAAATATGTATAAATATCATAACGATCCAATAGTGAAATAATTAAATCCATATCAGAATTCTTAGATAACAAATTCTGAAAAATTGGAAGCAACATTGTTATATTTCCGCCGATAATTCGAACATTGAAATAATTACAGAAACTCATCTCCACCGTTGAGAAAGTAGAAAAATGTGTCGTTAATAATATACGTAAATTTCAGAATAATCCAACCGTGAAATAAAGAATGTCATATAGAATATCATAACTCAATATTGCAGAAAACTCAATCTGAAACTTTAAACGTTTGTCGTTAATTTAAAACTGAAACAACATTTAAAATCAATCTCCACCGTCTAGAACATTTCCAGGTACGTCTAGACTAATATATATTAATTTCAGAAACATCCAACGGTCCAATTATGCAAACTGAATAGAATATCCGAACTGCGCATTACTTTAGAATTAGAAATAACAACCATATATTCGGATAGTAATCTGAAATCTCAATGTGCCAAAAAACTGATTTTCAACAATCAGAGGACCGAAAGATATGTGTGAAACCATGCTAAAAATTTTCAGAACGATCCAAAGGTAAAACAATGAGATTCGAATAGAGATTTCAGAATTTACATATAGTAGAAAAAGCAGATACGAATCGTTCTAGACCAACGTTAATTCGAAAATCCAAACGAGCATAAAATTCGATCTTCACCGTTCAGAACAGAGATCCATATGTGTATAACAGTATACAAAAATTGCAGACCAATCCAACGGATAAATATATAGAAACACACTGAATACAAAAGCTGCGCTGAATCAAAAATATATTCGCGTTTTCCATCCAAAACTCCGGATAAAAACTCAATGGGATTAAAAACGTCCCCACGGAGGGCGCCAATGTTATCGCTGCTAAAAATCAGTAAAAACAAATTTTAAACCCCTTTTACGGATAGGGGTCGAACGAAAAAGTAATACGACAGCAAGAAGTAAAAAGACACAATTTTTGTAGGTGGAAAACGTTTCTGTAAAAGAAAGGATAAAAAACCACCCCGGCCGTAGCCTTTGAATCCACTATAAATGTCAAGTTCTTAGATTTACAATAGGAGAACATGAGTTAGAAAACCAAAGAAAAAAGATCATGTTTTGATGGCCGTAGTCGTAGGTTTCTCGGGCGAAAAAGAAAAGAATAGCGGCCTCCTTCTTAGGTCAAGAGTCTAAGCTCTCCTATTTAACACTATAATCATGTATATATAGGTGATTTGTCCAGCCCAATTATAACTCACTACGCCCACCAATAATGGAGTGCAATTAATAATGACCCATTAATCTCTAAATTACACACAATGGTCCAATAAATAAGTTACCCGATAAAAATACCACGATATGCTATAAACAATGTCAATCATCAAAATACCTCGATTTGCTTTATTTCTCGACATGGGAATTACTATATAGATATATATGTGTTATCGAATAATAAAAATCTCAGGGTGATATCAAAGTGTATTCAAACTAAATAAACGCTAACATCACGAACACATGTTGTATATACTAAAAAAGTAAGTTGAAAACGGAATGTTTCTGCAAGTTATAACAACGTGACTTCATGCCAGAAGCATTTAAACTATAGTTTAATCACATAAATCATGGTATAATCAAGTTATTCTTTGTTCTAACAACATGTTTCCAGGTTTTAACCACATCAATTGAAGTCTAATGTAAATCAAAATCATCACACCAAGAACATGTGGAACTATGTGAAAAATGAGCCAAATCATATTCATACAAATGACATTGTAAATTTGGTGAAACCAAGTATATTCAAACTAAATAAACGCTAACATCACGAACACATGTTGTATATACTAAAAAAGTAAGTTCGAAAACCTAATGCTCGTGCAAGTCATAACAACGTGACTTCGTGGCAGAAGCATTTAAACTATAGTTTAATCACATAAATCATGGTATAACCAAGTTATTCTTTGTTCTAACAACATGTTTTCTAGTTTTAGCCTCATCAACTCAAGTTTTATTGAAATCAAAATAATCACACCTACAACATGTGTAACTATGTGAAAACTGAGCCAAATCATATTCATATAAATGACATTGTAAATTTGGTAAAACCAAGTGTATTCAAACTAAATAAACGCTAAATCACGAACACATGTTGTATATATTAAAAAAGTAAGTTCGAAAACGGAATGCTAGTGCAAGTCATAACAACGTGACTTCATGCCAGAAGTAATTAAACAATAGTTTAATCACGTAAATCATGGTATAGCCAAGTTATTCTTTGTTCTAACATGTTTTCATGTTTTAGCCTCATCAATTCAAGTTTAATTGAAATCAAAATTATCACACCTAGAACATGTGTAACTATGTGAAAACTGAGCCAAATCATATTCATACAAATGACATTGTAAATTTGGTAAAACCAAGTGTATTCAAAATAAATAAACGCTAAAATCACGAATACATGTTGTATACACAAAAGAAGTAAGTTCGAAAACGGAATGCTAGTGCAAGTCATAACAACGTGACTTCGTGCCAAAAGCATTTAAACTATAGTTTAATCACATAAATCATGGTATAACCAAGTTATTCTTTGTTCTAACAACATGTTTTCATGTTTTAGCCTCATCAATTCAAGTTTAATTGAAATCAAAAGTATCACACCTAGAACATGTGTAACTATGTGAAAAATGAGCCAAATCATATTCATACAAATGACATTGTAAATTTGGTAAAACCAAGTGTATTCAAACTAAATAAACGCTAAATCACGAACACATGTTGTATATACTAAAGAAGTAAGTTCGAAAACGGAATGCTAGTGCAAGTCATAACAACGTGACTTCGTGCCAAAAGCATTTAAACTATAGTTTAATCACATAAATCATGGTATAACCAAGTTATTCTTTGTTCTAACAACATGTTTTCATGTTTTACCCACATCAATTCAAGTTTAATTGAAATCAAAATCATCACACCTAGAACATGTGGAACTATGTGAAAACTGAGCCAAATCATATTCATACAAATGACATTGTAAATTTGGTAAAACCAAGTGTATTCAAAATAAATAAACGCTAAAATCACGAATACATGTTGTATACACAAAAGAAGTAAGTTCGAAAACGGAATGCTAGTGCAAGTCATAACAACGTGACTTCGTGCCAAAAGCATTTAAACTATAGTTTAATCACATAAATCATGGTATAACCAAGNGAACAGTATTTTCTGCGACAGTGATTTTGGTTCAAATCCGCGATAATTTTATATTGAGTTGGAAATTCGCGATAATATTTCAGTGTGAATAGTATTTTCTGCGACAGTTCCTATTGGATTCAAATCCGCGATAATTTCCACACAAAGGGCTATTTTCGCGATAATATTTCCAGTGAATAGTGATTTCTGCACTTTTGTGTCGGTTTCCAATATCGAGCTCATTTTTGTCCCAGATCGAGACTACATTACTTACTTTTGTCAGAAATAAGATATATTTTGTAATTGTGACATTATTATCATAGTGAAACATCCAGGTAGAGCTTCGCTCTCCCGAGTACGTAAGCCCACACATTGTGGGCCCAACCTCGTAATTTCTCGTGTCTAAAAAAAAAAAAAAAAAAAAAAAATTAACTGATCAAAAACACCACAAATATTTTAACACAAGATCACATACAAATGACATTGTAAATTAGGTAAAACCAAGTGTATTCAAACAAATAAACGCTAACATCACGAACACATGTTGTATATACTAGAAAAGTAAGTTCGAAAATGGAATGCTGGTGCAAGTCATAACAACGTGACTTCATGCCAAAAGCATTTAAACTATTGTTTAATCAATAAACCATGGTATAACCAAGTTAGTCTTTGTTCAAACAACATATTTCCATGTTTTAGCCACATCAATTCAAGTTTAATTGATATCAAAATCATCACACCTATAACATGTGCAACTATGTGAAAAATGAGCCAAATCATATTCTTCCTAATGACACTGTAAACTTGGTAAAACAAAGTGTATACAAACTAAATGAACGCTAACATCACGAACACATGTTGTAGATGCAAAAATTGTATGTTCGAAAACGGAATGCTCGTGCAAATCATATCAACGTTACTTCATGCCAAAAGCATTTAAACTATAGTTTCATCACATAAATCATGGTATATCAAATAATTCTTTGTTCTAACAACATGTTTTAATGTTATAGCCACATCAATTCAAGTTTAATTGAAATCAAAATCATCACACCTAGAACATGTGGAACTATGTGACAAATGAGCCAAATCATATTCATACAAATGACATTGTAAATTTGGTAAAACCAAGTGTATTCAAACTAAATAAACGCTAACATCACGAACACATGATGTATATACTAAAAAATTAAATTCGAAAACGGAATGCTCGTGCAAGTCATAACAACGTGACTTCGTGCCAGAAGCATTTAAACTATAGTTTAGTCACATAAATCATGGTATAACGAAGTTATTCTTTGTTCTAACAACATGTTTTCATGTTTTAATCACATCAATTGAAGTTTAATGTAAATCAAAATTATCACACCTAGAACATGTGGAACTATGTGAATAAAGAGCTAAATCATATTCATACAAATGACATTGTAAATATGGTAAAACCAATTTATTCATTCTAAATAAATGCTAATATCACGAACACATGTTGTATATACAAATAAAGTAAGTTCGAAACGGAATGCTCGAGCAAGTCATAACAACGTGACCTCATAAATCCAGGTATAAAGTAAATATGGCAAATGCATTTAAACTATAGTTTAATCACATAAATCCAGGTATAACTAAGTTATTCTTTGTTCAAACAACATGTTTTCATGTTTGAAAGACATCAATTGAAGTTTAATTGAATCAAAATCATCACACCTTGAACATGTGGAACTATGTGAAAAATGATCCAAATCATATTCATACAAATGGCATTGTAAATTTGGTAAAACCAAGTGTATTCAAACTAAATTAACGCTAACATCACGAACACATGTTATATATACAAAAAAAGTTAGTTCGAAAACAGAATGCTCGTGCAAGTCATAACAACGTGACTTCATGCCAGAAGCATTTAAACTATAGTTTAATCACATAAATCATGGTATAACCATGTTATTCTTTGTTATAACAACATGTTTTCATGTTTTAGCCACATGAATTCAAGTTTAATTGAAATCAAAATCATCACACCTAGAACATGTGGAACTATGTGAAAAATGAGTCAAATCATATTCATACAAATGACATTGTAAATTTGGTAAAACCAAGTGTATTCAAACTAAATAAACACTAACATCACGAACACATGATGTATATACTAAAATAGTAAGTTCGAAAATGGAATGCGGGTGCAAGTCATAACAACGTGACTTAATCCCAAAAGCATTTAAACTATAGTATAATAAATAAATCATGGTATAACCAAGTTATTCTTTGTTCAAACAACATGTTTCCATGTTTTAGCCACATCAATTCAAGTTTAATTGATATCAAAATCATCATCACACCTATAACATGTGGAACTATGTGAAAAATGAGCCAAATCATATTCTTCCTAATGACATTGTAAATTTGGTAAAACAAAGTGTATTCAAACTAAATAAACGCTAACATCACGAACACATGTTGTAGATGCAAAAATTGTATGTTCGAAAACGGAATGCTCGTGCAAATCATAACAACGTGACTTTATGCCAAAAGCATTTAAACTATAGTTTCATCACTTAAATCATGGTATAACAAATAATTCTTTGTTCTAACGACATGTTTACATGTTTTAGCAACATCAATTCAAGTTTAATTGAAATCAAAATCATCACACCAAAAACATGTGGAACTATGTGAAAAATGAGTCAAATCATATTCTTCCTAATGACATTGTAAATTTGGTAAAACAAAGTGTATTCAAACTAAATAAACGCTAACATCACGAACACATGTTGTAGATGCAAAAATTGTATGTTCGAAAACGGAATGCTCGTGCAAATCATAACAACGTGACTTTATGCCAAAAGCATTTAAACTATAGTTTCATCACTTAAATCATGGTATAACAAATAATTCTTTGTTCTAACGACATGTTTACATGTTTTAGCAACATCAATTCAAGTTTAATTGAAATCAAAATCATCACACCAAAAACATGTGGAACTATGTGAAAAATGAGTCAAATCATATTCATACAAATGACGTTGTAAATTTGGTAAAACCAAGTGTATTCAAACTAAATAAACGCTAAATCACGAACACATGTTGTAGATGCAAAAATTGTATGTTCGAAAACGGAATGCTCGTGCAAATCATAACAACGTGACTTTATGCCAAAAGCATTTAAACTATAGTTTCATCACTTAAATCATGGTATAACAAATAATTCTTTGTTCTAACGACATGTTTACATGTTTTAGCAACATCAATTCAAGTTTAATTGAAATCAAAATCATCACACCAAAAACATGTGGAACTATGTGAAAAATGAGTCAAATCATATTCATACAAATGACGTTGTAAATTTGGTAAAACCAAGTGTATTCAAACTAAATAAACGCTAAATCAGGAACACATGTTGTATATACTAAAAAAGTAAGTTCGAAAACGGAATGCTATTGCAAGTCATAACAACGTGACTTCATGCCAGAAGTATTTAAACTATAGTTTAATCACATAAATCAAGGTATAGCCAAGTTATTCTTTGTTCTATCAACATGTTTTCATGTTTTAGCCTCATCAATTCAAGTTTAATTGAAATCAAAATTATCACACCTAGAACATGTGTAACTATGTGAAAACTGAGCCAAAACATATTCATACAAATGACATTTTAAATTTGGTAAAACCAAATGTATTCAAAATAAATAAACGCTAACATCACGAATACATGATGTATATACATAAAAAGTAAGTTCGAACACGGAATGCTCGTGCAAGTCATAACAATGTGACTTCATATCAAAACCATTTAAACTATAGTTTAATCACATATATCAAGGTATAACCAAGTTATTCTTTGTCTAACAACATGTTTTCATGTTTTAGTCACATCAATTGAAGTTTAATGTAAATCCAAATTATCACACCTAGAACATGTGGAACTATGTGAATAATGAGCCAAATCATATTCATACAAATGACATTGTAAATATGTTAAAACAATTAATTCAAACTAAATAAACGCTAACATCACGAACACAAGTTGTATATACAAATAAAGTAAGTTCGAAAACGGAATGCTCGTGCAAGTCATTACAACGTGACCTCATGCCATATGCATTTAAAGTATAGTTTAATCACATAAATCCTGGTATAACCAAGTTATTCTATGTTCTAACAACATGTTTTCATGTTTGAACAACATCAATTGAAGTTTAATTGAATCAAAATCATCACACCTAGAATATGTGGAACTATGTGAAAAATGAGCCAAATCATATTCATACAAATGACATTGTAAATTTGGTAAAACCAAATGTATTCAAACTAAATAAACGCTAACATCACGAACACATGTTGTATATACTAAAAAAGAAAGTTCGAAAATGGAATGCTGGTGCAAGTCATAACAACGTGACTTCATCCCAAAAACATTTAAACTGTAGTTTAATCACATAATCATGGTATAACAGAGTTATTCTTTGTTCCAACAACATGTTTTCATTTTTTAGCCACATCAATTCAAGTTTAATTGAAATGAAAATCATCACACCTAAAACATGTGGAACTATGTGAAAAATGAGCCAAATTATATTCATACAAATGACATTGTAAATTTGGTAAAACCAAGTGTATTCAAACTAAATAAACGCTAACATCACGAACACATGTTGTATATACTAAAAAAGAAAGTTCGAAAATGGAATGCTGGTGCAAGTCATAACAACGTGACTTCATCCCAAAAGCATTTAAACTATAGTTTAATCACATAAATCATGGTATAACCAAGTTATTCTTTGTTCAAACAACATGTTTTCATGTTTTAGCCACATCAATTCAAGTTTAATTGAAATCAAAATCATCACAGCTAAAACATGTGGAACTATGTGAAAAATGAGCCAAATCATATTCATACAAATGACATTGTAAATTTGGTAAAACCAAGTGTATTCAAACTAAATAAACGCTAACATCACGAACACATGTTGTATATACTAAAAAAGAAAGTTCGAAAATGGAATGCTGGTGCAAGTCATAACAACGTGACTTCATCCCAAAAGCATTTAAACTATAGTTTAATCACATAAATCATGGTATAACCAAGTTATTCTTTGTTCAAACAACATGTTTTCATTTTTTAGCCACATCAATTCAAGTTTAATTGAAATGAAAATCATCACACCTAAAACATGTGGAACTATGTGAAAAATGAGCCAAATCATATTCATACAAATGACATTGTAAATTTGGTAAAACCAAGTGTATTAAAACTAAATAAACGCTAACATCACGAACACATGTTGTATATACTAAAAAAGAATGTTCGAAAATGGAATGCTGGTGCAAGTCATAACAACGTGACTTCATCCCAAAAACATTTAAACTATAGTTTAATCACATAAATCATGGTATAACAGAGTTATTCTTTGTTCCAACAACATGTTTTCATGTTTTAGCCACATCAATTCAAGTTTAATTGAAATCAAAATCATCGCACCTAAAACATGTGGAACTATGTGAAAAGTGAGCCAAATCATATTCATGCAAATGACATTGTAAATTTGGTAAAACCAAGTGCATTCAAAATAAATAAACGCTAAAATCACGAACACATGTTATATATTCAAAAAAAGTATGTTCGAAAACGGAATGCACGTGCAAGTCATAACAACGTGACTTCATGCCAGAAGTGATCTGGTTTAAATATATTTTGTTTATTTATTTTTAGATCAGTCAATTTATAATTAATTCGAAATTAGGTTGTTGTGGGGACACGAGCGATATACGAGGTTGGGCCCACAATGTGTGAGCTTACGTCCTCGGGAGAGCCAAGCTCTACCTTGGTTTTCACTATAATATTCGTCGAGTACAATTACAATGATATGATAGCAATAATACGGGTGAAAAGGCTCGTGAAATGATCGAAAACAATCAATCGGGCTCGGAAAACTGGCAGCAATGAGTTGTGGTTGACAACTTGCAGAAAATACTGTACTAGCAGCGCAACCGGCACTGTACGATGAGCGCAGCCGGCACTGTATGATGAGCGCAGAGAACACTGTACGATGAGCGCAGCCGGCACTGTACAATGAGGGTGGCCGCGCGAACTCGTGCGAGTTGTCGCGAATAGTGACCCAGATGAGCGCAGAGAACACTGTACGATGAGCGCTGCCGGCACTGTACGATGAGCGTAGAGAACACTGTACGATGAGCGCAGCCGGCACTGTACGATGAGGGTGGCCGCGCGAACTCGTGCGAGTTGTCGCGAATAGTGACCCAGATGAGGGTGGTCACGCGAACTGGTACGAGTTCTCGCGAATAGTAACCAGATGAGGGTGGTCACGCGAACTCGTGCGAGTTGTCGCGAGCAGTAGCTGAAAAAACGAAGTCTCGCGATTTCGGGCGAAAATCTTGCCTTGGGAGATGCGAAAAGGATCCGAATCCCTTCTCAATGCCTTAGGACCCCTATTTATAGAGAAATGTAGACCAAAACACAAGTTTAGGGCCAAGAGCCCAATTTCATTAGATTAAGCCCAAGACACCTTAAATAATATCCAATTAAATTTGAACAAATACCATTCCGCAATAGAACTTCGGAAATACGTCTCGATCCAGAATTTGGCGGGAATATCGATGAGAAAATACCGGAGGACCCCGTAAAATAATCCACTGCTTCCAGATAGCGAATACGCGGCCACATAACATCATTGCAACTGACCGGTGCGCTCCCGGGTGGCAAATTACGAAAATACCCCTGGCCCCGTCCGGGGCCGAAATGACCCGAAACATCTCAAAATGCTTATAGAGACTTTATGCGGGGCCTAGCGGGCCAGAATTGTGAGAATACCACTTGAGAATGTCATCCGATAAAAGTACCGAAAATACCAATAACTGCGTCGGACGAGTCCCCGGGTATGGATAAGTACAAGAGAATATACCCGGGTAATATCAATAGTCCCCTGGTTTTCAAATTCAGAGTCTGAGTCGTAAACCACATACTAACGTCTCGTCCCGAAAGTCGATACTTGCTCGGGAATTTTTCCGGAAAAACGGATAGAAGGGTTGAAAACCCCTCGAAGACGCGATCGTTTTGACACTAAGAACATCAGAATCTGAGCTCGGGCCAAAATCTCGGGATTTATACGGATCCGGCCCTATAAATACCAGATCCCCCCCTGTTACAGTACTTATTCGCGGAAACACAAACTCTCTCGCGACATTTCGGCCGATTTCTCGCGACAACTCTCACAGCACAGTGACCGCGACATTACGAACGATTTCTCGCGACTACTCGCAGAACAAAGTGAGTCGCGACTTTACGTACGACTTCTCGCGACTACTCTCAGATCACAAGGAGTCGCGACTTTACGTACCACTTCTCGCGACTACTCTCAGATTACAGTGACCGCGACATAACGAACGATTTCTCGCGACAGCTCTCATTGCACAGTGAGTCGCGACTTTTCGAACGAGTTCTCGCGAGACACTTAATAAAATCAGGAAAAAATTGAAAAAATTATAAAAATTTGAAAAACCTTAATCCCGAGAATCTCCCATCATGTCTTCCGACTCCGCTCGTTCCTCGAACTCCGATGCCTCGTCCTCTCATTCCTCGGACTCCTCATCCAACTCGGGGAGTTCCAATTCGAGTATTTCTGCTTTCCGTTCACCGATTACGAACCCTTATCCTTATTTTTTTGATCGACTCACACATCTGGAGAATACGATCGGTCCTCGGAGTCCTGCTGTCTGTGCCCTCAAATCTTTCGATCGGCCTTTTACCATGCATCCTCGGAAATGGAAATCTCTAGTAGAGGATTACCACCTCCCTTCCGATTGTGTTATATACAAGCCGGGTCCTTCTGATTGGATCCTGCGTCCGCCGGTTGGCACCCATACGATCTGCTTCGAATACCTAGAGAGCGGTCTCCGTTTTCCGCTTCACCCTTTCATCTCCGCTCTCTTGACTGCTTTAAACGTCCATCTTTTCCAACTCAACCCGAATGCAATATCTTTGGTGGTTGCCTTCATCATCTTTATGGAGACCAACGGGATTTCGACAACCGTGGATAGCTTTTTCCAAATCTTCCAGATCAGTACCGCTATCCATTATGGTGCCCAAGGTTGCATCTTTTTCCGCAAAAGGCACAAGAAATGCCCCTTCCCATTCTCCACTACTCACTCGAATCATGACTGGAAGAAGCATTTCTTTTTTGTCATTGGTGTGGGTTCCACCAGATTATCCGTGCTGAGTCTTCCCTGGCGGTTCCCAATCGAAGGGGAGCCCTTCCTTCCGGAATCATTCTATCCTATCCCGCGGTCCATTACTCCTAAGGCTTTGGATAGGATACTTGCCGCGTGCGCTACATCGGATGGCACTGACTGGACTCCGAAGACGCTATTCTATGCCCCGATCTTAGTCGCCTCCAAAATTCTTCCAGCCCCTACCCATTTTAGTAGGGGATTATTAGGTATCCATACCATATGTCAACATATAAAACATCTCAACACTTCTCCCTCAATAAGCACACCTTCCTAAAACTAGTGTATATATGTTCTTCAACCTTTTTAACTGTACTTCTCACGCGACTTGCTTGTTTTGCAGATAAAATAATGGCTCCGCCCGGAGATCGTTCGAAGCTAGGTGACAAGTTGAGATCCCTCCGTACTCTCGTTACGGAGAAAGATGAGCTGATCTTTGAGATGGCGCCCGGATCTCGGAACCGCACTGCTGCGGACGAGTTGGCACCGAGTTTGCAAGAAACTATGCCGCAAGCAGAAGAGACCCGACCAGCTACTCCAACACCACCTGTTCCGGTAACCGAGGATCAGGAGTCCGCAGGACATGAGCCGGCTATAGAGGCCCCCGAGAGTCCTGAAGATTTAATTCCTGTGTCTCGGCGGTTAGAGCTTACCGCTAGAGAGTTTTCCCCCGACGAAGGGATGTACGACTTCGCCGAGACACTAGTGGACATTGTCGGAGATGACGAGGAGGGCGAAATAAGCGGGGGTCAATCAATAGAACCGCTGGTGGAGGAGATTGTCCGGGAGGCCCGTCCGAAGGAAAGCACAAATCAAGGAGCTTCTTCGGACAGAGGGAAAAGACCGGTGGAGGGCCCCACCGTTTCGGAGATTGCGGAACCCGTTAGGATGAGTGGGTTAACCGCCGAGTTCCTCGACGCCTTCCGAATAAGAGATATACCAAAACACGTAGTGAAGGAATGGCTCAAGATGGGACGTCAGGCTGGCCTGATACTAATAAAAGATGGAGTCACCTTTCGGATTCCGAGGGGTGATAGCGTTTCCAATAGGCCAGCCTTGACGTATTTTGAAAGAAATCCGTCACTCCCGCCGCGTGGACGAGATGACCACACGGTGTTTACCGACTTCGGTCGGTTGATGAGCCAGTTTGCGACCGCGCGTCGCATGATGGGAGAGGTTTGTAATCAGATCGGCCATTGTTACTTACTCTTTGTTTCATTCGTATCTTACATGTTTTTCGTTGTTTTTGCTTTTCTTTCAGATGGAGCGGACGGTTGTGGAGATGAGCACCGCAGCCGCAATAGGGGAGTACTGCATGCTCAGGCATTCGGAGCTTGACAGCCCGGATATAATAGGAGAGCAGACGAAGAAGGCCGCCGAAAAATTGATGCAGAATCAGCGGGAAAAGCATGCCCAAGANTATACCTTTCTATACTCGACCTGATGTGGCATATGCCACGCAACAATTGAGTCAATATCTTCAGCATCCTACAGGATTTCATATGCATGCAACCTTACATGTTGTTCCATACTTAGAAGGAACAAGCCATTTGGGATTATTTTATGCAGCGGGAACCAGCTTAGAACTTCATGCTTTTTGTGATGCAGATTGGGCCACTTGCGAAGACACTCGTCGATCTATTAGTGGATATTGTATATTTCTGGGCACCTCTATTATATCTTGGAAACCAAAGGAGCAACACACACTGGCTCGATCCTCTGCAGAGGTAGAATACAGAAGTATGACATCTACGGTCTGTGAGCTTCAGTGGTTGTCGTTTCTTCTACGTGATTTTCAAATGGAGGTATTCTTGCCAATTGCCTTAGGCAGAGACAACAAAGCTGCACTTCAGATTTCTCAAAATGTTGTTTTTCATGAACGCACCAAGCATCTCGATATTGATTGCCACTTTATTCGTTATCATTGTCGCAGCGGCTTTATTGCTCCATTTTATGTGCATACTTAGGAGCAACCGGCAGACTTGCTCACTAAATCACTTCCTTATCCTCGGTTCAGCAAACTCTTGGATCAATTATCACTCTTTGGGTGTACCCCTATGATTTCTTCAACTTGTCAAGACGCTTGTTTTGAGGGGGGCATGTCAAGTTAATAAGACTCAGCAAATCTTTTCCTACACGTGGCAAAAGATTATGCATCAGACAGTTAGATTTTACACATTAAATAAGCCTCTAATTGTGAACTTTCTTTATCTTAATTTATAAAATTGAAAATTTCAGTTTTTGTCTTCACAATGGAATACTCTGGAACATTACAGAATTGACAATTGACCGCGTCACAAAATATACCCATCTCTGCGATAATATGTTATTGGGTACTCGGTAGCTCTCATGACCCTTCTTGGACACATGGCACCTTGGAATTGGCCTCATTCAATTTCCTTTCTTTGTTGACAAATGTGGCTCAAGCTATGTTTGTGTACCACTAACCGTTTTTCGAACCGTTATGCTATCGGTTTGGTCGGACATGTTTAACCGACCGATACTGAACCGTTCATATATTTTAAAAAATACAAAAATAAAACCAATAATAACCGATCCGTATTGAACCGTTCATATTGAATTTGCACTTAAAGGCCAAATCAACAATGAATTAATGCAATGAAAAGTGTTTCATCGTTTTCATCGCGGTTTAAAACATCAAACTCATTTCTCGATCTTGAATTTATTTTGATCAAAAACACCATATTTTGTATTTTTTTACTTTATTATAGTGAAACAACCAGATATAGCTCCAGAATCCCTAGAACGTAAACCCACATATTATGTGAACAACCTCGTAACTATTAGTGTCTTAAATAGCAATAAAAAAAAGACTGATCTAACATTTGATAAAATATTTTAAATCAAATATATCAAGTCTTAATGTAGGATCCTATGTTTTTCGAATTCAACATTAAAAAGGAATGAAATATTATCATTTTCCTTTTTAAATTTAAAAAGATAAATTTGACAAAACGATAGTCTACTTACCCGTTATTTTTATCTAATTCTCTCTTTAGTTTGCTATTTTATTTTTAAAAAATATACATTTTAAAAGAAATATAGAGGAATTGAATGTCAAATAAATAAGATAGTTTAGTTCTTAAGCAATTAAAAAAATATTAAATTATCTATTCAAATTAAAATATGTTACTTTATATTTAAAAAACAAAATTTATAAATTAAATTTAACATTCAATTAATATATCTATATTTTTATTAATTTATCAGTATAGGTTCGTTTTAATATCAATTTAAACTAATTTTTTAATATAAACATTATAACTATGTAAACTCCTGCAATTTAAACAATGTAACTCTTGAAACTGTTGTAATTTAAACAATGTTATTTCTGGAGATCGTAAAGAATTAATGTTGTATTTAAACTAATTTTCCGAAATCTGGCGGCCCTAACTAATGCGACTTCGTCTGCTCTGTATTTTTTTAGAGGGAGTGTCCAGACACAAAGAGTCTTGGGCATATCCCTAACTCCTGAAGAGAGGGAAAGACTTGATCCCAGTCTATCCGGAAAGTTCGAGCCAGTGGATGCGGAAGATAAACTCGACTGCTCGGGGGATCCGTTCGGGGCGCTCCAATTCAACTTGGAGGAAGACTTGCACCATCAACTATATTCAAAGGAGGTCAAAATACCCGAGGAGGGCCCATCGGTGGACGCGTTTCGGAGGTTGGCCGCATTATTCCCGGAACCGGTGGGTCCCCTCGTGGGAGACATTCTTAAAGACGAGGAGGTGATGGGTCAACGTGACCCCCCATATACGTTCCTGCTAGTGTGACAGGGGCTCGGGAGCGCCATGAGGTCGAGATGGCGAGCTTTATTCCCGAGAAGTTGCCCGTTGCGGGGACTAAAGAAAAAGAGACTCATCCTCCCTCGTCGACAATTAAGCTGGTAAGAAAGCGCCCTAGCGAGACCGGTGAAGGTTCGGGCTCCAAGAGGAAGAAATAAACTTCCATATCTGTTTTCTTCCGTTTTGTACTCTCCGCATTTTGTATTCTCCCTTTTTTTTATATATATGAAATTGATCTTCGTTTTTCCTTTTAATTTCTCCACTGTACTTTGAATAAAGAACCATACTCTGAATAACGCAAATTCTCCTCTTCTCAACTTTATTTTCTCGCCACATTCTTCAAGAAATATATAATTCCGAATAATCCACCTCGAGAAATAACAGTTCTTTCGCATAAGGATATATGTGAATTTCCGATACGGATGCGCAACAATAGCGCATATAATAATAATCAGGATGCGTAGAAGTCCCCAGTGTGGCGGAGCTTGTATAAGTCTGCGATAACTCTAAGGCGAAAGCCTCTTTGAATTGAGTAGATACTCAAATTAAGTCCACCGCTCTGCATTCACCAATATATCTTTGCCACCGGTATACACTTACACCCGGGGCCATCACACACTTGCCAACGGCATATACTCGCACCCGTGGCTATCACACTCTTGCCACCGGTGTATACTTGCACCCGGGGCCACCGCACACTCGCCACCGGTATATACTTGCACCCGGGGCTATCACACTCTTGCCACCGGTATATACTTGCACCCGGGGCTATCACATTCACGCCACCGGTATATACTTTCACCCGGGGTTGTCATACATTTACTCGGCCCGTCCATAAGACGGCGCCATCGTACATTCGACCCGTCCATAAGACGGTGCCATCGCACTCTCGACCCGTTCATAAAACGGCGTCATTCGGCCCGTCCATAAGACGGTGCCATGCGGAAATGGACCTGCCTCCGGCGAGGGCGTGACCCTTGTCGGCGTGTCATGGAGGAGTCAGGTATATACTTGCACCCTGATTTGCCACGGAAATACACATCACAACAAACAGGCCTCTTAACATATTCCAACAGTCATTATGTACAGACGGTTCTGCCGCGGACAGGAAGACTCATCACGTTCGAAATATTTTGACACAGTATTCAATTTGACGAGTTTGAAAATGATCGACTATAAGACAGGTGGTACATTGCGTTTCTAATCTAACTTACTTAATATATTCCATCCTCCTTCATACTAAAACACAATGGACCTACTCCTACCTTACCAGTCCCCTAGTCGATTGAATTCATGTCGTCAAAAAAGATACTTTAAAATTAGAATATGACCACAAAAAAGAGGGGAAATTTTTATTTTCAAAAAGATCGATGAGTCACGTCTATACATAATACTTGCGCAAATTGGAAATATGCCAAGTCCGTGGCAGCTCCTCCCCGCTCATATTTGCGATTTTGTACGTTCCTTCCTTTACTACGGCCGTTACTCTGTACGGTCCTTCCCACTTCCGATTCAACTTGCCAACATGCTTTGAGACTTCCACTTTCTTAAGAATCAAGTCTCCAACTTTTAACAACATAGGTCGAACGCCTTTGTCGTGCCTCTTAGCCATCCGCCTTTTACATACCTCCATTCGTACTTATGCTCATCAATACAGTGAAGGTCCAACTTTCACATATCCTCGTTCAACACCTCGTCATAAGCGATAACTCTTTCCGATAAAATAGTTACTTCAACCGGAGACACGGCCTCGGAGCCATATACCAAAGAGAAAGGGCTGAATCCGGTAGTGGACCTTGATGATGTCCGATATGCCCACATCACATTATGCAATTCATCCACCCAAGAGCCTTTGGATTCATCTATCCGTGTTTTCAGCTGTTGTAAGATAATACAATTGATAACCTCTGTAAGCCCGTTTGTTTCTGGGTTGCCACGGAGGTAAACCGCTGTTCAATTCCATAACTCTCACACCATTCATTAACCCTCTTTCCGGCAAATTGCGTTCCGTTATCTGATACCAAAATCCTAGGAATTCTGAATCGACACACGATATACCTCCAAAGGAAACTGATAAATTCCTGTTCCCGAACGCGTGATATAGCTTCAACCTCTATCCACTTAGAGAAATGCTCCACGGCCACGATGCAGAACTTCATTTGGCTAGGTGCCTTCGGAAATGGTCCTAAAATATCGATGCCCCACATATCGAAAGGGCATATTGTCGGTAAAGGTTTCATATTAGCTCTCGGAACATGATGCACGTTTGAGTGGAACTGACAAGCGGAACAAGGCCGAAAAAAAATCACATAATCTTTCACCAATGTTGGCCAAAAATAACCGGCCCTCTTAACCTTGCTCGCCAAGGATCGACCTGCCGAATGATCACCAAAGTCCCCAGCGTGAACTTCCTCTATAACGGTCTTTGCCTGTACTGGGGACAAACATCGAAGATATGGACCTCCGAAATTCTTCTTATACAGCTTATCATACACATAGACGAAATTTGTAGCTCTTTGCATAGTTCTTTGGGCCTCGCCTTCGTCGGTAGGCAATTCTCTCTTGATTAGATAATTCACAATAGCATCCTTCCATGATCGCTCGTCGGTTACGGCATCCACTAAAAACCATGTCTCATTCGAAAGTTCCAAATTAGCCACCTCGGCCGTCTGTTTCTCCAATGGACTGACAGAGGGCTGGTAATGGATCATTCTTGTTATCTTCGACTCATCCGAGAGTTCTAAAATCGTCGCCGCCTTTGCAAGACCGTCTGCACGCGTGTTTTCCTCCCTCAGGATATACGTAAGCGTAAATATCTTAAGATTTTTAGCCGCCTCTTTGAGCTTTTCCAAATACCTGCACAAATGGTTCCCCTTGGTGGAGTAAGTGTCTGCAAATTTGTTCACCACTAACTGCGAATCAGAATGAGCATGCAAACGAACGATTCCAATTTCTACTGCCAAGTTAATACCAAATATCAAGGCTTCATACTCGGCGACGTTGTTAGTTGCAGAGAAGCGCAACTTTACAGCATACTCATGTTCTTCACCAGATTTCCTTTCTTTAAAATAGATACCAATGCCGGCTCGCCCGGCAGACACCGATCCATCGACAAAGGCGTCCCAATATTCCTGAATACCCAATTCCTCCGACCGAGTCATCTCTACTATGAAATCTACTAACACCTGGGCCTTTAACGCTCGCCTGGAGATATACTCTATCTGGTACTGGCCCAATTCAATATTCCACTTTGCTAGCCTACCAGAGGCATCAATCTTTGATAGCACACTTCGGATAGGCTGATCTGTCAAGACTGCAATATGATGTCCTTGAAAATAGTGCCTCAATTTCCTNTCGTCGGTTACGGCATCCACTAAAAACCATGTCTCATTCGAAAGTTCCAAATTAGCCACCTCGGCCGTCTGTTTCTCCAATGGACTGACAGAGGGCTGGTAATGGATCATTGTTGTTATCTTCGACTCATCTGAGAGTTCTAAAATCGTCGCCGCCTTTGCAAGACCATCTGCACGCGTGTTTTCCTCCTTGGAAAACCATCTGAGAGTTTACTTACGTCAAATTTGATTGGATCGGTCGTTTTACATGGTGTATGGGTCACTCTTATTCCGTCCTTGGAATCATTACGTAATTGAGTAGGCGTGGTTTGCGTTAGTTATGAGTTTTTGTAGGCTTTCGCCGAACCTTGGTTCTATTAAAGCCCCTTAGGTTTTACCGGTTAAGCTTGGCTCATAAAACGTCTTAAGTGAGGACCGATCTTATGTTTCGATATGCTGACTATCATTCTTTTCGTTGTAGCAGATTTCGCAGGTACAAAAGGCCATCCCTAAAGACAGAATGTCGTTGGAGGGAATATCTTAGTTCGTAATGAGTTCTGGGAGAATCACAACTCATCCATGGGGCTGGGCAAGTGCAGGAGCATCTGACTCGTCAGAGCGGTCACTGCAACTTGGGAACCTTGCGGACAAGAAGCTTCGGTCACCAGTCCAGATTCGTCCTAAGTTTACACAACNTTAAAATAGATACCAATGCCGGCTCGCCCGGCAGACACCGATCCATCGACAAAGGCGTCCCAATATTCCTGAATACCCAATTCCTCCGACCGAGTCATCTCTACTATGAAATCTACTAACACCTGGGCCTTTAACGCTCGCCTGGAGATATACTCTATCTGGTACTGGCCCAATTCAATATTCCACTTTGCTAGCCTACCAGAGGCATCAATCTTTGATAGCACACTTCGGATAGGCTGATATGTCAAGACTGCAATATGATGTCCTTGAAAATAGTGCCTCAATTTCCTTGAGGAAACAATCAGAGCTAATACGAACTTCTCTAAATCGGTATATCGGGACTCCGCTCCCTGCAATTTCCTGCTCACATAATATATTGGTCTGTGCTCTTTGTCGCTAAGTCTGACCAACGCAGCGCTCACTGCCTCTCTTGTCACTGACAAAAATAAGCCCAACGGTTCTCTCGGACATGGAGGAGACATAAACGGTGGCTTGCTCAGATAGTCTTTCAAGCTCTCAAAAGCCCTGCTACATTCGTCGTCCCACTACAAAAGATTTGTTTTACGCAAAACTTTGAAAAACGGCAAACTTCTTTCTTCAGATCGCGAGATGAAGCGATTTAATGAGGCTAACCTCCCAGTTAGCCTTTGAACTTCCTTAACAGTCGTCGGAGGAGTCATTTCTTGGATAGCCGTTATCTTATCTGGATTCATCTCAATTCCTCTTTCAGATACCATAAAGCCGAGAAATTTACCTCCTTTCACACAAAAAGGACACTTGAGCGGATTCAATTTCATTCTATACTTTCTCAGCACCCCAAAACAATCATTCAAATACTGGATGTGGTTATCTCCATGTTTACTCTTTATTAATATATCGTCGATATAAACCTCCAAAGATTTTCCAAACATATCTTTGAACATCAAATTCATTAAACGTTGATAGTGGCCCCAGCATTTTTCAACCCAAATGGCATAACTCTATAGCAAAAAATGCCTTTGTTTGTCATAAATGAAGTAAACGACTTGTCTTCACAATGCATGAAAATTTGGTTATAACCCTTAAAGGCATCTAACATACTAAGCAGTTCAAAACCACAGGCCGCATCCACCATCATGTCAATGGCCGGCAGCGGATACGGATCCTTTGGGCATGCTTTATTTAAATCCGTAAAGTCGATGCAAACTCTCCAGCCACCACTCGTCTTTGTGACCACCACTGGATTCGTGACCCAATCCGTGTATCTAACACGCTCTATGAATCCTGCCTGCAGCAAACTTTCCACCTCCTCATTAATTGCCCTCTCTTTCTCAGGGGAAAACTTCCTCTTCTTCTAATGAACTGGTCGCACATATGGGTTAACATTGAGTCTATGAGAACAGACTTGGGGATCAACCCCTACATAATCCTGATAATACCAAGCAAAAACATCTACGTTATTTCGCAAAAAAGAAATTACCTCCTTCTCAACCTCAGGTGACAACTCGGAACCGATTGTCACTGTCTTTTCGAGATTGCCGGGAAATAAGGGCACTGTCTTGATCCCCAAAGGCTCGATCTTCATGTCGTTCTCTTTAAACTTCCTAAGAGAGGGTCCGTCATTTGTTTCAACAACTTCATCAGACGAGAATTCCACCATATAAACATTCGACTTTGCTTTCGATCCATCCATACCACTCCTGCACATCACATTATAACATGATCGCGCCAGCTCCTGATCTCCCTTCATCTTCCCAACCCCTAATTGTGTTGGGAATTTCATCATCAAGTGCGGTTGAGACACCACAGCTCCGAATAAGTTTAAGCAACTTCTCCCCAGAATTGCATTATATGGGAGTATAGGGAGATCCACCACTACAAACTCCACCATCAAAGTCCTTGATATCTCGGGATCGCCTAAAGTCACTGGCAGAAAAGCAGATCCCTCAGCAGCAACAACACTATTATTAAAACCAACTAATTTTGTGTGCACAGGTTGTAGTTGGGTAGTTCCTTTCAATGCCATTTGCTCAAAAGCCGCAAGAGTTAATATGTTGGTAGCAGCCCCGGTGTCGACTAACACTCTAGAAACAGGATGATTAGCAATAATAGCGGAGACAACCAATGCATCATCTTGTGGGGAGAAAACCCGAGATAAATCCTCAGGTCCGAAAGAGATCGTCATCTTGTCCAAATCTGTCAACTGGACCATATTCACTTCCATAAAGCGCCCCTTCTGATGTAATGCCTGATAAGAGCGTTTGCGGGCGCGGTTCGAATCGCCGACACTCTTTCCCCCGGCGATAGTCATAATGTTGGGGCCTAAGTTTCCCCATCTCGGTTGGGCATTTTCAACATTCAAAATAGGTTGACCCTGGTTGGGGCCAACCGGAGGAGGAGGAGGTAGTGCTTGCTGATTCGCCGGGGCTGGTGGATAAGCATCATATCCATACCCCTGCTGATTTCTTTGCGGCTGATGCCTGCCGCGGCCACGATAGTTGTTTCCTCTCCTTCCTCCTCTCTGATTCTGTCTGCCTCCATTAAAGAATCCCCTCTGGCCACCTCCTTGACGCTGGCCACGCTGTCCTCCGTATCCACGTCCTCTTTCATTTGGCCGTGGTGCGTCGGCCCTTGGGGGTTTGGGTGCCGTCCCCTCCGGAATACTTATATCGATTTTTCCCAGTTTAGACTCGGGCAGAGCCTCCACAGTACTGATCAGTTCATCAAGCTGACCCAACTCTAACAACCTTTCTACCTCGGACATTAGCTCCTGGCAATCATTGGTTGCGTGCCCAAAACTCCGATGGAAGCGACAAAATACTTGGGACTCGTAAGTCCCCAGTGTTGGTTCATGTAAGGGAAGGGGATAGCGGAGAGATCCACCCTTCTTCTGCTCAATGATGGCGAAAATCTGTTCATAGTTATAGTCGGAAAACATCTCAACTTTGATTTTGTGTGCGGGACAACCTTGTCTAGCCCGCGACATGCAACAATATTGTGGGACCCATACGCCCGTACTTCAATCACTCCGTGATCTCGCAAACCTTCATCTTCTCGGATATATTGTGTGCATCTCAAAGCCAAATCCTCCATACTTTCCGGGGGATCCCTATTCAAAGAATTACATAACGGGTGCCCAGCTAGAATAAGCTGCAGCACCCCAACCTTCTCACTAACAGTGATCCGAGGTATCTTCCTACACTCGGCCTCGAAACGGGTAATAAAACCCAACAATCTTTCCGAAGAGTCATACCGCAACGCGGTCAAAGAAGTAATAGACTTTATCGGTGTATTAAAAGGCGCGAAAGCTGAATAGAATTGATCCTTGAAGTCCTGATATGAAACAATCGAACGCCTCGGTAACCGATTAAACCATCGGAGGGCTGATTCCTTAAGAGAAGCGGCAAAAACGAAGCACATGGCCGCATCACTGAAATTCATCAAACTCACATGAATCTCCAAGTTCGACGTATGAGCATGCGGGTCAGTCGACCCGCGATACTGTGGAAGATCCTTAGGCATTTCAATAATTTCGGAGCGAGTGGCTCCGATAATTTCCATGGAAAAAGGAGATAGGGCATTCGAAGTATTCCATGGACTTTTCAAAACTTCCAAAGATGGTGATGCCTTTCCTCGATTACCGATGGGCTCATTAGCCCTCTCATTCTCGAAATAGTCTCCCTCATAGGCTGAGGTCTGATGAGTATCCCGGGTGTGCTCCCCGTACACTCGTCTCCTTTCCTGGCCAAGAGTCAGATTGGCCTCCAACTGGTTCATCCTAGCCTCGCTTTGCTCCAACTTCCCGTTCATCTCCTTAAATTTTGATTCTATCAATTCTCCGATCTTTTGCAAAGTGTTGCTTTGCTCTTCGATTGCTGCAGTATTTGCTCGTGATTCCTGAACACGATCAATATCATCCTCTGAGGCCACATTATTAACAGGTTCCGGGGTGGCATTATTCCTTCGGCCTCTCCTTTGAGCCTCCACTTGCTCTAATTGGGTGATTAAAGTACGCCTTCGCTCTTCCAAATCCTCGTCGGGTTCTGTCTGATCAGCAGATCTAGAGCGTGCAGGTGGAGGCAGGTGGGCGGTGTTACGGACCGCAACTCGGCCAACTCGTGCGAATTCATAACATTTGGACAAGCATTCGCATGATCGAGGATAAAAACTTGGTTCCCCCCCGGATGAAATCCGCTCCGGGAGGGACGAATAGTCACATTTTGAGCAGGGGCTCCTCCAGAACTGACGACCGAGCCCCCGGTAACACAGCAAAATTATCATTAATTTGAGGAATAGGATCTGCCTCAAATTCTTCGACAAAAGTATCTTCATTAGAATTCCGAGTAGTCATGATAATAGAAATCCACTCAGCAATAAAGCTCTCAATGGGATAAAAATCTCGAGTCCCCACGGACGGCGCCAAACTGATCTCGTCTAAAAATATTTTGGGTGTTTAGTTTTAGATCAGTCAATTTATATTTTACTCGTAATTGTATTGTTGTGGGGACACGAGCGATATACGAAGTTGGGCCCACAATGTGCGAGCTTACGTCCTCGGGAGAGCGAAGCTCTACCTTGGTTTCCACTATAATAATCAAGCGGTACGGATACAATGAGATGATAACGATAATACGGACGAAAACGGCTCGAAAAACGATCAAATCTGCAGTCGCGTTCCACTGGAAGCGAGTGAACAGTGCAGGCAGGCAGGCTGGTCGCGACCAACGCGATAGGGCGCGAGTAGGTCACTGTTCGCGGGGAGTGATGTTTGGTCGCGACTGGTTGAGCTAGCCACTGGTCGCGACTGGCTGGCTGGTTGGTCGCGGCTGGAAGTCTGGTTGGTCGCGGCTGGAAGGTTGGTCGCGACTTAGTGGGTTTGGTCGCGACTAAGTGGGTTTGGTCGTGTGTCGAGGGTCAGGTTCTGCCTTGGGAAGCGTGAAAAATCCGAACCCTTTCTCAATGCCTTGAGGCTCCTATTTATAGAGAAATGCAGCCCAAAACCCACTCACTTGAGCCCATAGGCCTATTTACTCCACTAAGCCCAAAAATAATTAAATATTCCAAATTGCAATATAATAAATACCATGTTGAGGACGAAGCTTCGGGAACCACTTCGGACAAGTTAATTGTCGGGAATACGATCAGAAATTTCCCGAGAACTTCGTATATTGGCCCTTTACCTTTAGATAGCGAATACGCAACCACATAACATCATTACACCTGACCGGTGCACTCCCGGGTAAAAAATGACGAAAATACCCCTGGCCCGGTCTGGGGCCGAAATGACCCGAAACATCTCAAAATGCTTGCAGAGACTTTATATGGGGCCCAGCAAGCCAGAATTGCGAGAATACCGCTTGAGAATGCCATCCGATAAGAATATGAAAATACCGAAAATACCAATAACCACGTTGGACGAGCTTCTGGGTAAGGATAAATACAAGAGAATATACCCGGGTAATATCAGTTATACCATGATTTAAGTAATTAAACTATAGTTTAAAAGGTTTTGGCATGAAGTTAGGTTATTATGACTTTCACTATCATTCTGTTTTCGAACATTGCTTTTTTTGTATATACAATAGATATTCGTTATGTTAGCCTTTATTTAGATTGAATACTCTTGGTTTTATCAAATTGAGAATGTGAGTTGTATGAATATGATATGCCTCATTTTTCACATAGTTACACATGTTCTAGGTGTGATGATTTTGATTTCAATTAAACTAGAATTGATGTTGTTAAAACATGAATACATGTTGTTAGAACAAAGAATAACTTGATTATACCATGATTTATGTTATTCAACTATAGTCTAAATGTTTATTTAATGAAGTCATGTTGTTATGATTTGCACGATCATTCCGTTATCGAACTTGCTTTTTTTGTATATACAACAAGTATTCGTGATGTTGGCCTTTATTTTGTTTGAATACACTTGGTTTTACCAAAATTACAATGTGATTTGTATTAATATGATTTGTTACATTTTTCACATATATTCACATGTTCTTGGTGTGATGATTTTGATTTCAATTAAACTAGAATTGATGTTGTTAAAACATGAATACATGTTGTTAGAACAAAGAATAACTTGATTATACCATGATTTATGTTATTCAACTATAGTCTAAATGTTTATTTAATGAAGTCATGTTGTTATGATTTGCACGATCATTCCGTTATCGAACTTGCTTTTTTTGTATATACAACAAGTATTCGTGATGTTGGCCTTTATTTTGTTTGAATACACTTGGTTTTACCAAAATTACAATGTGATTTGTATTAATATGATTTGTTACATTTTTCACATAGTTACACATGTTCTAGGTGTGATGATTTTGATTTCAATTAAACTAGAATTGATGTTGTTAAAACATGAATACATGTTGTTAGAANCTGCAACTCGGCCAATTCTCACAAATTCATAATACTTAGATAAACACTTACGTTGAGGAGGATAAAAACTAGGTGCCCTTCCGGATGAAAACCCGCTCCAGGAGGGTCAAACAGTGACATTTTGAGCGGGGGGCTCCTCCAGGACTAACGATTGAGCCCTCGGTAACGCAGCAAATCCATCGTTCGCCCGAGGATTTGGGTCTACCTCAATCTGTTCATCGAAAACATCTTCATCAGAATTCCGAGTAAGCATGATAACAGAAATCTAAACTCAGCAATAAAGCTCTCAAAGGGATAAAATCTCGGGTCCCCATGTACGGTGACAAATTTATCTAGTCTAAAAATGTTTTAGAATGTTTGTTTATGATCAGTCAATTTTTAATTACTCGAAATTTAATTGTTGTGAGGACACGAGCGATATACGAGGTTGGGCCCACAATGTGTGAGCTTACGTCCTCGGGAGAGCGAACCTCTACCTTGGTTTCCACTATAATAATCAAAGGATACAAGTACAATGATGTGATAATAACAATCCAGATGAAAACGGCTCGAAAAACGGTCGAAACACTTCGTTGCACCCAAAAGGAGCGCAGTCGAGAATGGGCAATAACTCGAGAACTGGATCAAGGCGACAACTCGCAAGGCAGACCGGGTTGACAATAAGTCGCGAGTTCCTGCTGCAGAACGATAACTTGCGAGTATGACAATTGGTCGCGACTACGTGCAATAACTCGCGGGTGCGGGATGAAAAGCAACATGTCGCGGCTAAGGCAGAAACAAGTCACGAATGGCTACGATCAGGCAATGAGTCGCGACTCTACAGTGTGCAGAGAAGCAATGCTTTGCCTTGGGAAGGGTGATAACAGTTTGAACCCTCCAAATGCGCTGGGGCTTGTATTTATAGAGATATCCAGCCCAACTCCGCTTACTTGAGCCTAGTTTACTTCACGTAGCCCAAAACACTTAAATAACCTCTAATTATATTGTAGTAAATGCCACACCGTCTTGAAGTTTTGGGAACCCATCCCGGTCGAGATTTTAGTCGGAAATACGATGAGAAAATACCGGAAAACCTCGTATAATAATTCTTTGCCTCCAAGCAGCGAATACGCAGCCACATAACGTCGTTGCACCCGACCGATGTTGTCCCGCGTGGCAAATTACGAAAATAACGCTGGCCCCGTCTGGGATCGAGATAACCCAAAAAATCTCAAAACGCTTATAGAAGCTTTATACGGGGTCCAGCGAGCCTGAATTACGAAAATACCCCCTGAGAACGCCTCGCGATAGACATATAAAAATATCGAAAATATTACATAGCCACGTCAGACGAGCCCCCGTGTAAGGATAAATACTCGAGAATATACACGGGTAATATCAAAACTATAGTTTAAATGCTTATGACATGAAGTCATGATGTTATGTCTTGCTTGATCATTCTGTTTCCGAACTTAATTTTTTTGTATATACAACAAGTATTCGTGATGTTATCCTTAATTTAGTTCGAATTTACTTGGTTTTATCAAACTTATAATTTGATTAGTATGAATATGATATGCCTCATTTTTCACATAGTCACACATGTTCTAGGACTGATGATTTTGATTTCAAATAATCTTGAATTGATGTTGTTCAAACATGAAAACATGTCGATAGAACAATGAATAACTCGGTTATGCCATGATTTAAGTAAATATATTACAATTTAAATGGTTTTGGCATGAAGTCATGTTGTTATGACTTTCACGATCATTCCGTCTTCGAATTTACTTTTTTTGTAAATACAACAAGTATTCGTAATATTAGCCTTTATTTAGTTTGAATACACTTGGTTTTACCAAATTTAGAATGTGATGGTATGAATATGATATGCCTCATTTTTCACTTAGTTCCACATGTTCAAGGTTTGATGAATTTGATTTCAATTAAACTTAAATTGATGTTGTTAGAATATCAAAACATGTCAATAGAACAAAGAATAACTTGGTTATACCATGATTTAAGTAATTTAACTATAGTTTAAAAGGTTTTGGCATGAAGTTATGTTATTATGACTTTCACAATCATTCTGTTTTCGAACATTGCTTTTTTTGTATATACAATAGATATTCGTTATGTTAGCTTTTATTTAGATTGAATACTCTTGGTTTTATCAAATTGAGAATGTGAGTTGTATGAATATGATATGCCTCATTTTTCACATAGTTACACATGTTCTAGGTGTGATGATTTTGATTTCAATTAAACTAGAATTGATGTTGTTAAAACATGAATACATGTTGTTAGAACAAAGAATAACTTGATTATACCATGATTTATGTTATTCAACTATAGTCTAAATGTTTATTAAATGAAGTCATGTTGTTATGATTTGCACGATCATTCCGTTCTCGAACTTACTTTTTTTGTTTATACAACAAGTATTCGTGATGTTGGCCTTTATTTTGTTTGAATACACTTGGTTTTACCAAAATTACAATGTGATTTGTATTAATATGATTTGTTACATTTTTCACATATATTCACATGTTCTTGGTGTGATGATTTTGATTTCAATTAAACTTGAATTGATGTTGTTAAAACATGAATACATGTTGTTAGAGGAAAGAATAACTTGATTATACCATGATTTATGCGATTGAACTATAGTCTATATGTTTATGCCATGAAGTCATGTTGTTATCTTTTGCACGATCGTTCCGTTTTCGAACTTACTTTTTTTGTATATACAACAAATATTCGTTATGTTAGCCTTTATTTTATTTGAATACACTTGGTTTTACCAAAATTACAATGTGATTTGTATGAATATGATTTGGCTCATGTTTCACATATACTCACATGTTCTTGGTGTGTTGATTTTGATTAAAATTAAACTTGAATTGATGTTGTTAAATCATGAATACATGTCGATAGAACAAAGAATAAATTGGTTATACCATGATATAAGTAATTTAACTATAGTTTAAATTGTTTTTTCATGACGTAATGTTGTTATGACTTGTACGAACATTCCGTTTTTGAACATAATTTTTTTGTGTATACAACAAGTATTGATGATGTTAGCCTTTATTTAGTTTGAATACACTTGGTTTTTGCAAATTTAGAATGTGATTTGTATGAATATGATATGCCTCATTTTTCACATAGTTCCACATGTTCTAGGTGTGATGATTTTGATTTCAATTAATCTTGAATTGATGTTGTTAAAAAATAAAAACATGTCGATAGAACAAAGAATACCTTAGTTATACCACAATTTATGTAATTAGACTATAGTTTAAATATTTTTTGCATGAAATCATGTTGTTATGACTTTTACGATCATTCCATTTTCAAACTTAATTTTTTTGTATATACAACGAGTATTCGTGATGTTAGCCTTTATTTAGTTTGAATATAGTCGGTTTTAACAAATTTTCAATTTGATTTGTGTGAATATGATATTCATCATTTTTCATATAATACCACATGTTCTAGGTGTGATGATTTTGATTTCAATTAAACTTGAATAAATGATGTTAAAACATTAAACATGTCATTATAACAAAGAATAACTTGGTTATACCATGATTTATGTGATTAAACTATAGTTTAAATGCTTATGACATGAAGTCATGTTGTTATAATTTGCACGATCATTCAGTTTTCGATCTTTCTTTTTTTGTATATACAACAAGTATTCGTGATGTTAGCCTTTATTTAGTTTGAATACACTTGGTTTTACTAAAATTACAATGTCATTTGTATGAATCTGATATGCTCATTTTTCACACAGTTCCACATGTTCATGCTGTGATGATTTTGATTTCAATTAAACTTGAATTGATGTTGTTAAAACATGAAAACATGTCGATAGAACATAGAATAACTTGGTTATACAATGATTTAAGTAATTAAACTGTAGTTTAAATGGTTTTTGCATGATGTGATGTTGTTATGACTTGCACGATCATTCCGTCTTTAAACTTACTTTTTTTGTATATACAACATGCATTCGTGATGTTAGCCTTTATTTAGTTTGAATACACTTGGTTTTCCTAAATTACAATGTGATTTGTATGAATATGATGTGTATCATTTTTTTACATAGTTCCACGTGTTCTAGGTGTGATAATTTTAATTTCAATATAACATGAATTGATGCTGTTAAAACATGAAAACATGTCGTTACACAAAGAATAACTTGGTTAAACCTTGATTTATGTGATTAGACTATACTTTAAATGCTTATGACAGGAAGTCATGTTGCTATGACTTTCACGGTAATTCCGTTTTCGAACTTACTTTTTTGTATATACAACAAGTATACGTGATGTTAGCCTTTATTGAGTTTGAATACATTTGGTTTCACCAAATATACATATGATATGATATGTAAACATGTCGTTAGAACAAAGTGATGTAAACAAATATAATTAACCTTAAATTGATGTGATATGATATGATATGTAAACATGTGATTTGTATGAATATGATATGCCACATTTTTCACATAGTTCCACATGTTCTAGGTGTGATGATTATGATTTCAATTAAACTTGAATTGATTTTGTTAAAACATGAATACATGTTGTTTGAACAAAGAATAACTTGGTTATACAATGAATACATGTAGTCTAAATGTTTATGCCAAGAAGTTATGTTATTATGACTTGCACGATCATTCCGCTTTCGAACATAATTTTTTTATATACAACATGTATTCGTGATGTTAGCATTTATTTAGTTTGAATACACTTGGTTTTACCAAATTTACATTGTGATTTGTATGAATATGATATGCATCATCTTTCACATAGTTCCACATGTTCTATGTGTGATGATTTTATGTTCAATTAAACTTGAATTTATGTTGTTAAAACATGAATACATGTCGTTAGAACAAAGAATAACTTGGTTATACTTTGATTTATGTTATTAAACTATAGTTTTAATTCTTATGACATGAGGTCATGTTGTTATGACTTGAACAATCATTCCGTTTTCGAACTTTATTTTTTGTATATACAACTAGCATTCGTGATGTTTGCCTTCATTTTGTTTGAATACACTTGGTTTTACCAAATTTACAATGTGATTTGTATGAATATGATTTGGCTCATTTTTCACATAGTTCCACATGTTCTAGGTGTGATGATTTTGTTTTAAATTAAACTTGAATTGATGTTGTTAAAACATGAATACATGTTGTAAGAACAAAGAATACCTTGGTTATACCATGACTTATGTGATTCAACTATAGTTTAAAAGTTTATGGCATGAAGTCATGTTGTTATGACTTGTACGATCATTCCGTTTTCTAATTTAATTTTTTTGTATATACAACAAGTATTCGTGATGTTAGCCTTTAGTTAGTTTGAATACACTTTGTTTTACAAAAATTACAATGTGATTTGTATGAATATGATTTGGCTCATTTTTAACGTAGTTCACATGTTCTAGATGTGATGATTTTGAGTTCAATTAAACTTGAATTGATGTGGTTAAAGCATGAATACATGTTGTTAGAACAAAGAATATCTTGGTTTTACCTTGATTTATGTGATTGAACTATAGTTTAAATGCTTATGTCATGAAGTCATGTTGTTATTACGTGCACGATCATTCCGTTTTCGATCATAATTTTTTTGTATATACAACAAGTATTCGTGATATTAGCCTTTATTTAGCTTGAATACACTTGATCTTACCAAATTTACAATGTGATTTGTATGATTATGATATGCCTCATTTCTCACATAGTTCCACATGTTATAGGTGTCATGATTTTGATTTCAATTAAACTTGAATTGATGTTGTTAAAACATGGAAACATGTCGTTAGAACAACGAATATCTTGTTTAAACCTTGATTTATGTGATTAAACTATAGTTTAAATGCTTATGACATGAAGTCATGTTGTTATGACTGTACGATCATTCCGTTCACGGACTTAATTTTTTGTATATACAACAAGTATTCGTAATATGGCCATTATTTTTTTTGAATACACTTGGTTATACCAAATTAACAATGTGATTTGTATGAATATGATATGCCTCATCTTTCACACAGTTCCACATGTTCCAGGTGTGATGATTTTGATTTCAATTAAAGTAGAATTGATGTTGTTAAAACATGAAAACATGTCGATAGAACAAAGACTAACTTGGTTATACCATGATTTATGTAATAAAACGATAATTTAAATGGTGTTGGCATGAAGTAATGTTATTATGACTTGCACGATCATTCCGTTATCGAAAGTAATTTTTTTGTATATACAACAAGTATTCGTGATGTTACCCTTTATTTAGATTGAATACACTTGGTTTTACAAAAAATAAATTGTGATTTGTATAAATATGATTTGGCTAATTTTTTACATAGTTCCACATGTTCTAGGTTTGATGATTTTGAGTTCAATTAAACTTCAATTGATGTGGTTATGACATGAATACATGTTGTAAGAACAAAGAATATTTTAGTTATACCTTGATTTTTATGATTAAACTATAGTTTAAATGCTAATGATATGAAGTTATATTGTTATGACTTGCACGATCATTACATTTACGGACAAAATTTTTTTCTATATACAACAAGTATTCATGATGTTAGCCTGTATTTAGTTTGAATACACTTGGTTTTACAAAAATTACAATGTGATTTGTATGAATATGATTTGGCTCATTTTTCACATAGTTCCATATGTTGAAGATGTGATGATTTTGAGTTCAATTAAACTTGAATTGATGTGGTTAAAACATGAATACATGTTGTTAGAACAAAGAATAATTTGGTTATACCTTGATTTATGTGATTAAACTATAGTTAAAATACTTATGATATGAAATCATGTTGTTATGACTTCACGATCATTCCATTTACAAACTTAATTTTTTTGTATATACAACAAGTATTCGTTATGTTAGCCTTTATTTAGATTGAATACACTTGATCTTACCAAATTTACAATTTGATTTGTATGAATATGATGCCTCATTTCTCACATAGTTCCACATGTTCTAGGTGTCATGACTTTGATTTCAATTAAACTTGAATTGATGTTATTAAAACATGAAAACATGTCGTTAGTACAAATAATAACTTGGTTATAGATTGATTTATGTCATTAAACTATAGTTTAAATGGTTTTGGCATGAAGTCACATTGTTATGACATGAACGATCATTCCATTTTCGAACTTACATTTTTTGTATATACAATAAGTATTCGTGATGTTAGCCTTTATTTAGTTTGAATAAACTTGGTATTATAAAAATTACAATGTGATTTGTATGATATCATTTGGCTCATTTTTCAAATAATTACATATGTTCAAGGTGTTATAATTTTGAGTTCAATTAAACTTGAATTTCTATGGTTATAACATGAACACATGTTGTTAGAACAAAGAATAACTTGGTTATACTTAAATTTATTTGATTAAACTATAGTTTAAATACTTATGACATGAAAACATGACATTCTAAAAGGAGAATAAATGACAGAAACTAATGTTAAATCAGTGCAATGTCAATGCACAAAATAAGAACACGATTAGAGAAGGTAAATTCAGACAAAACCCAACAAATTTACCTAATTAGATCTACAAAATTTGCTTTCAACAATCGTAATCATTAGTACAACAACAAACATGACATTCTCAAAGGAGAATAAATGACAGAAACTAATGTTAAATTAGTGCAACGTCAATGCACAAAATAAGAACACGATTAGAGAATGTAAATTCAGACAAAACCCAACAAATTTACCTAATCAGATCTACAAAATTTGCTTTCAACAATTATAATCATTAGGACAACAACAAACATGACATTCTAAAAGGAGAATAAATGACATAAACTAATGTTAAATCAGTGCAATGTCAACGCACAAAATAAGAACACGATAAGAGAAGATAAATTCAGATAAAACCCAACAAATTTACCTAATCAGATCTACAAAATTTGCTTTCAACAATTGTAATCATTAGGACAACAACAAACATGACATTCTAAAAGGAGAATAAATGACATAAACTAATGTTAAATTAGTGCAATGTCAATGCACAAAATAAGAACACGATTAGAGAAGGTAAATTCAGACAAAACCTAACAAATTTACCTAATCAGATCTACAAAATTTGCTTTCAACAATTGTAATAATTAGGACAACAACAAACATGACATTCTAAAAGGAGAATAAATGACAGAAACTAATGTTAAATCAGTGCAACGTCAATGCACAAAATAAGAACACGATTAGAGAATGTAAATTCAGACAAAACCCAACAAATTTACCTAATTAGATCTACAAAATTTGCTTTCAACAATCGTAATCATTAGTACAACAACAAACATGACATTCTCAAAGGAGAATAAATGACATAAACTAATGTTAAATCAGTGCAATGTCAATGCACAAAATAAGAACACGATTAGAGAAGGTAAATTCAGACAAAACCCAACAAATTTACCTAATCAGATCTACAAAATTTGCTTTCAACAATCGTAATCATTAGAACACGATTAGAGAAGGTAAATTCAGACAAAACCCAACAAATTTACCTAATCAGATCTACAAAATTTGCTTTCAACAATCGTAATCATTAGGACAACAACAAACATGATTAAATCAAAAAATAAGAACACGATTAGAGAATGTAAATTCAGACAAAACCCAACAAATTTACCTAATTAGATCTACAAAATTTGCTTTCAACAATCGTAATCATTAGTACAACAACAAACATGACATTCTCAAAGGAGAATAAATGACATAAACTAATGTTAAATCAGTGCAATGTCAATGCACAAAATAAGAACACGATTAGAGAAGGTAAATTCAGACAAAACCCAACAAATTTACCTAATCAGATCTACAAAATTTGCTTTCAACAATCGTAATCATTAGGACAACAACAAACATGACATTCTCAAAGGAGAATAAATGACATAAACTAATGTTAAATCAGTGCAATGTCAATGCACAAAATAAGAACACGATTAGAGAAGGTAAATTCAGACAAAACCCAACAAATTTACCTAATTAGATCTACAAAATTTGCTTTCAACAATCGTAATCATTAGTACAACAACAAACATGATAAGAACACGATTAGAGAAGGTAAATTCAGACAAAACCCAACAAATTTACCTAATCAGATCTACAAAATTTGCTTTCAACAATCGTAATCATTAGGACAACAACAAACATGACATTCTTAAAGGAGAATAAATGACAGAAACTAATGTTAAATCATTGCAATGTTAATGCACAAAATAAGAACACGATTAGAGAAGGTAAATTCAGACAAAACCCAACAAATTTACCTAATTAGATCTACAAAATTTGCTTTCAACAATCGTAATCATTAGTACAACAACAAACATGACATTCTTAAAGGAGAATAAATGACATAAACTAATGTTAAATTAGTGCAATGTCAATGCACAAAATAAGAACACGATTAGAGAAGGTAAATTCAGACAAACCCAACAAATTTACCTAATCAGATCTGCAAAATTTGCTTTCAACAATTGTAATCATTAGGACAACAATGTTGAAGTTGGACTAATCTCGGTAATATCGTTTGCTTTGTTTCGTTAATGGGCTTTCGTTAATGGGCTTTATACACGTTATTGGGCCTAGCATGTGGGATGTACTGACCTTGATAGTAGGCTATTGGGTCTTCTAGAATCTTCGTTCTGTTCTTGGGCTTGGTCTGTACTATATAAACTGTGGCGCTTCAGAAATTCCTCACTTTTTCATTTCTGCATTTACGTTCTGCTCTTTGCTCTCGTTCTGTTCTTGTTTTATCGTTCTGTTCTTGCTTATTGCTCTGTTCTTGCTTGCGTTAGTGCTCTTGCTTTCGCTTTCATTGCTCAGATCTAGAACGTTAATGCACTGTGTTAAGTTTTAAAACAGTTTTACATTTTTTCAAAAAACTTACAGCGCCTTCTTTACGTTCTTGAGAAAATCTGTGGATTTTCTCAACGTTCTTGGCCTGATAGTCTTAGTTTCAGACAGATCCTTGACGATCTGAGGAACTGTGTGACTTGGTTAAAGAACGCATTTACATACTGCACTATACATTCCGCATTTACGTTCAGTACTTACATTCTGTATTATAGGCTCTGCTTCTAGCCCAAACTATTGGCTCTAAGCACTTATTGTGAGATTACTTAGTGTTTTGGGTTACGTCTTTGAGAAAATCTTTGGGTTTCTTAAAGACTTGTGTCAACGTAAGTGTTTTCAAGCCAAATCTGTATAGATCTGAGTTCCTGGAAACCAGTGACCAAGATATGTACTGAAGCCTAAAAACATTACGTAGATCTTTGTAAATACGTTTGTCTTGTGTGATAAGAACTGCCTACAGTTTCTGTCCACTGTTAAGGCCTCAAAACGTATATTCTGAAACTGCAGGTTAACTATCGATCTGGTCGAGCAAAAGGGTGACCGCCCTCACGATCACCCCACCACCTAACAATGATCACGTCGAACATCTTCAGAGAGGCTCAAAACCTACAAAATCTCCCACGCTTGAAAAATATGATTCAGGACAAACATCTGCGACCAATCCTCCCCAATGACTCCGACTCGTTGATGGCTCAAGATTGAATTGTTGAGTTTGAGGCTATAATGTGCCCAAGGCCACCCTGGGGGCCGATCAACGACCCACTTTTATCATGAGGCTTTGAATACCCTATTTGGCGCGACGTCGGCAAGGACTTAATGCTCGACCAAGATGATGCATACAAAATACTAACGCCACCCGAGGTGTTAGCACCTTACAACAACTAATGAACCTTATTGTTGAACATTCATTTTTAGTGCCTTGATGAGATGCTTACCATCAGTGGATCTCGGAATCCTCTAGATTATTTGTAAGATTTTTAACTCTGGATGGAAAACGTTGTAAGGAATGGAGGTCGAGTGATAGTCGAATGGCTCGATGTTGGGTATAACTGACCAGGGAAACATAACATGAAGCGGTGAGGTAGATCGGTTTGATCGGTCCCAACGACTGTGAAAGGATACCGATCAGACGATTGTGATGAGTCTATTTGATTTGTCTAACTTGCAATATGATGTCCTTGGATATAGTGTCTTAATTTCCGCGAGGCGACTATCAGAGCTAATATGAACTTCTCTAGATCTGTATATCGGGACTCTGCTCCCTGCAATTCCCTGCTCACATAATATATCGGTCTATGTTCCTTATCGCTAAGTCTGACTAAGGCAGCACTCATTGCCTCTTTGGTCAATGCCAAATATAAACCCAACGGTTACAATTTGATACTGCCCTGTGATGGGGGAGACATAAACGGTGGTTTACTCAGATATTCTTTCAAACTCTCAAAGGCTCTGTTACATTCATCGTCCCAATACAAAAGATTTGTCTTACGCAAAACTTTAAAAAATGGCAAACTTCTCTGTGCAGATCGCGAAATGACGCGATTCAATGAGGCCAATCTCCCAGTTAGCCTTTGAACTTCCCTAACAGTCGCCGGAGGAGTCATTTCTTGGATAGCTGTTATCATGTCAGGATTCATCTCAATTCCTCTTTCAGACACCATAAAGCCGAGGAACTTGCCTCCTTTCACACAAAACGCACACTTAAGCGGATTCAATTTCCTCCTATACTTTCTCAGTATACCAAAAGAATCATTCAAATACTGAATGTGGTTATCCCCATGTTTACTCTTTATCAATACATCATCGATATAAACCTCCAAAGACTTTCCAATCATATCTTTGAACATCGAATTCATTAAACGTTGATAGGTGGCCGCAACATTTTTCAACCCAAATGCATAACTCTATAGTAAAAAATGCATTTATTTGTCATAAATGAAGTAAACAACTTGTCCTCACAATGCGTAAAAATTTTATTATATCCTTTAAAAGCATCTAACATACTAAGGAATTTAAAGCCACATGCCACATCCACCATCATGTCAATGGCCGGCAGCGGATACGGATCCTTCGGGCATGCTTTATTCAAATCAGTAAATTCAATGCAAACTCTCCAGCCATTATTCGACTTTGGGACCACCACTGGATTCGCGACCCAATCCGCANATCATTTTAGCTTAATAAATGAGAAAATTAGAAGGGTTGCACCCAAACTTTGAAATAATGTAAACTATATATCCATAGTTCAATAATTGTGTACAAACTTTTAAAAATTTAAATGTCATTCTCTTTAAGTTTAATAATTATGTAGTAGATCTCTGAAGATACACAATCGTTTATATTTAATTATATCATCGCATATTATTTTTTGGGGTTTTTGTACAAAAAAACTTAGTTCTTTATAGATGTACAAAATGACTCATGCACCCGAAGATACTAAGACATTCCAAAATCATGTATGTTTTGGAGTTGATAAATATGAATAAGTATGTTAATAATATGGAGAAACTCATACTTGAAAGAATGAGGGTCATTTTCTACATCCGATCCATAAAGAACAAGTATCAATCGTGTAAAATCTCAAAACAATAACGGCCACTAGGTGTGGGACTGGATAAACGTTCAGCCCAAATTGACTGAGAACCTGGGCCGCAAGAGATTGGGCCAGCAAAAGAATCGCAAGCCCAAAAACCACCAGAGGCAGTTATGCCAGTTAAATCATAAAAGGAGTCAAAACAGCAGCAAGCGGATAATAGGCAGAGCTGAATATACAGATCAGAGAAAATACAGGCAGTCCAAGATCATCACCGGAAAGATCATGATCAGGGAAGATTGAAAGTAGCTAGGTTACGTTTCAACCTTCGTTTGTAATCTGTAAAACTATCGATAGTGAATTGAGGGTGGATTTTACCCTCCGTGGTTTTTCTCCGGGTTTACTCCGGTTTCCACGTAAAATCTCCGGTGTCGTACTCCCAAAGATAAACTAACGCACCTGAAGGAGCAACAAGAAAAAGAAGCAATCGAATAATCAAAGGACCAGTTGATTAGGCCAACACTAGGGTCAAATATGATGATTTTGGATATTCAGGTGAAACTCTACGATCATGAAACTTAGAGAGTATGATATTTACTACTTTTAAAAGTTTATTCATCAATACTACCAATTATATCAAGGTTAGGTGTTTTTTCAGCAATTTTCAAACTATTAGTCATCTTTACACAATTTTAAATTTTGAGGGGTACGATCGGATGTCACATTGTAAAGGTAACAATGTGTTTCTCACTTGCATGATATGTTCGATTTGTACTACACAAGCCTAATGATTCACATATAATCTTCACATTTTTTTCTTAGACATAAACTTCATAATGAATCATACATCCTAACTGTATTTCAATGTAAACACATTTAATTTTCTAGTTCCATTAGGATTCTTACCATTTTGATTATATCAATAAATTTTGGTAAAATTAATATAGTAACTTATTTATAAAAATTTAAAATTTAAACTATATGATTTTGCTGTCAAATATTATAATTTAAAGTTATTTATTAAGTAACTTGAGAAGTCACCTATGCAACATCCATTCTCTAATTTTCTTGGCTAATTTGGTCGAATATTATATTTTAAAATATAGAATATTGTTTTAATGTTAACAGCAGACACCGTCCACTATAGTTGTCGACACTCGCTTTCCGCGTTTGTCAAACAATGTTAATGTTTCTATATATATGGATTGAGTTTCAACACAAATTCATATCAAACAACACCTACAACATTAATTGTAGTGTGTAGCAACTACGAATTTCAGTTATAATCGAATTCTAATTTTCGAATTGAATTTCGTTAATGTTTTATTTATTTGAATATTTATTATTCATCTGTAATGTTTGATATTGTGTATTCGACATGTAGTAATCATGGAGATGGATCATGAATGAGCAATATATTATGATGACATTGGTTCGACTTCTGGTGGTCATGAAGAAGTGTGGTGATGACACCGAGCCTGATTCCCCAGACAAGGAACATGATGACGAAGAAATATCGGAAGGGGGCTTAGTGAAACATCACTGAGAGTGGACCGGATATGGAATTCTCTTAATTATTGACTTAATTTTAATTGTTGATAGAAATAACAACAAAAATGATAATTAATACCAACATTTTTTTATGGGAGAGTTCTATCCAAAAATTCCACGCAGCCAAAAATTATACGTGACACACGATCGGGGTGATGGTGTTCCACGTGGCAGATAAATATAAGCGGCACTGTGTAACGTCATGCCGCAGAGGTCTCAACATAAACGTGCTCTAAGTCACCATCCGTGTACGGCCTCTATATGAACTGAAAATTATACATTAACAAACTAACGTAATAATTTATATAAGTAATTATTTAATACATTACATCTCGTCTTCCAATAGCATCTAGTGCATCTCGACAAATTCAATCCATATATACAGAAACATTAACATTATTTGACAAACGCGGAAAGTGAATGCCGGCAACTATAGCGGACATCGTGATATATTCTTGCACCCATCTTGTTAAAATCCCCAATTTTTCTTAAATTTTCATATTTTTTCTGGCATTTACGAATTATTATCGATTTTCTGACGAGTTCTTCAAATTCTCCTCAATTTTCTGTTAATTTAATGTCTTCACCGTCAAGACTTCGATTTTGACGACCTTATGTTTTGCATATGTCTCCAACTTTGAATTTGGACACTGTACGTGTGAAGTATTCCATCCTAATAGAATACTTACTGGAAGCTGGTGTAGCAGGGTCTGAACCTTGACCCGCTTCAGGTGGATCACCAATTCGTCTCTAAGCAACGTTGTGCGAGTGATGATCTCCGCACTGAGGAACGGGCTCAGATGCCGCTCCACCATTTCATTGTTGAACTGGTGTGGGCCCTGGTGATTTCCGTGTTCGCGCTACTACCTAGTGATCGTCGTGTTCATCCACTACTTCAACACTGCAAAGATCACGCCGAACGTCACAACTTCTTGGCGGTCTACAAGATAGTGTGGAGGATGGGCACCCAAGTGTTCGCCCAACGCAAGTTATGGTACTTTGTTTCCAAAAACAAAGACCATGATCTTGTCGAAAGACTAGATTCGCAACGCGACTATTAGAACTCCCTTCTTTCCGTCGAAATTCAAGATAACCACCATGAATTCTTTCACCAAGTGTCTGTAGCAACATAAAAACAGACGATCTACAATTTCCGCAGATCAGCTCAAGAATCAGCCGACCCTAATGGCCCTCTTTCCTAAAAAAAGACGACTATCTTAACTGGAAGTGATGTATGCAGAAAAGAATCTTCTTCGTTGGCATATATCAGTTCGACCATTGAGTAATCGTATTGGTCGCCCTCGGTATAAACTTCTTCACAAGCTACCGAAAATGAGTTCATTTTTTGTTTTTTTAATTAACATCGTCTCTTCTTTTCAGCTGCATCTCCAAAGCAATCCTCAAAGAAACATTATTCAGGCAAAATGAAAAGGAAACTGGAGAAAGCTTTCGAAAAGATTAAGGAAAAGGTAACAACTTCTTGGTAATGTAGCGGTTAGCCATCGCTCGGTAACTTCAAATATTTCAACTCTTTTTATTTGATGATCTAAAATCAACTGTCATTTGATGGTGTCGAAGGAACTCTTGTCAATGTATCATAAAATGACAAGTTCCTTGAAGGCGACCGCCCTTCTGTAATGCAAGCTTGTAGAAGAAAAGAACAAATCTAGCTTTCTGCAGTGCTAGCTTGATGCAAAAAATGAAAGTCCGCTCGGCTAGAGGGGAGCTAGTCGAGGCAAGGCTTCAAATAAAAGATCTCAACGATATTCATAAGGAAATGAAAACCTTGAAGAATATGTTCGAATTAGTTGCTGAAGAGCTGGCCCGTTCGATTCGGCAAGTTCAATCCAAGACATCGAAGAGGGTTGACGCCGAACGCCTTCTGACAGAGATGAACTCCGATTGCGACCTTCTCAAAGTTCTACTGCAAGTGAGATTGAGAACGTCGATAGTGCCGAGAGAGCTCTTCGCCACTCAGAGGAAAACCATTAGCACGGTCTTCAAATACTTGGAAATAAATTGAAGGAGCTAATGAGTTTGATCGATGAAACATTCATCGACCTGACCACAAGGTGTTCATCATACGACGATTGGATTGCCAAGCTTCAAGAATCGGTCGATCGTCTTGTCATTTACATAGTAAGCTTTCTAAAGAGGTTCGTCACATAACCGACCTTTATGAACCTCACCACTACTCATGCCTTCGGGATTGCCGAGGAACAGAAAGAGATACCGATAGATCAAGTCTCAAACATATTTGTGCTGAACAAAAATTCCGAAGATTAGGAGCACGTCGATCCAATCACCGTCGACGGAGATGTCAACCCGTGCTACCCCATGATACCCGACGACGACGACCCCGAGTTTGTGTATCTTGCCGATCGGCTTGATGAACTTGTAATAGATCGTATAGGTGAATAAGCTTAGGACTCCTGAATCCTTTTGTAACGCATTGTGTATAAGTTGTGTATAATTCTTGAATATATGCGAATATCTTTGTCGAACACCGCATCAAACCATAACACCGACCATAATAATGTTGATCATAATAGCGTAGTCCATAATAATCCAATCGTAATAACACCACTCATAAAAATTTCCATCGCAACATCGAACGAACAACAAGTCGAACGTCAACCATAATAACTCTGATCAGAATTGGTCAAGTAGATCGACCAAAACTCTTGAGCATAATCCTGCTAAGTATCCAAAGGACACAACGACCGTAAAGATATTGCAGACCTGAAATTTTGTTAAATTTTAGAAAACCATCCAAGAATAAAGGAGCTGACAATCCACATAATATTCATCATCATAATATCAATCCTGGGTGTAATAACATATCTTTAGTAGGTAATCAACTATGATAGCCCATGGTACGTATGTCTAGAAACTCTAGGATATGTGTGCACAAGCGATTACGATACAAAAGAAAGACTGTGTGTACTGATATGTTTGATTGGTTTTTTGAAAAGAGATTATCCTTGATCTCACTACAAAAGTAATCATTAGGACAATTTTTAGCAATTTTACACTTCCGATCACCCCATCAGAAAGTGCCACACCTGTCACACCACATGGTGCTTCTCTTTTAAGAGGATTCCTTCCATCTTCCGTTGCAAAATTCCCTTTATAAGGGGAATCTTGTGGAAAATGTTTCCTGAACAGGAACATTCGACACGAACCATTTCAATGAGCGGTTCATAATTAACAATGAACGTACAATTGTTGCTTAAAAGTAGTGACGATCGACAGGGAGTCAACAACATGATGGGATGCAAAGGCATTCTATCATTGTCATTGCATAGTAGGTTACGCCAGAGTTCATCGACGAGACAGTCAAAGAGGTGATCGACGAGCGACACGTTCGGATCTATCGATGGTCACTGACCACTGTAAACAGGGCGTTCGGCCCCTTGAATGGCACAAATGTGTGAATTTGGTCGGACTTCGCACCATGCCGATCGTAAGCCACAATAAAAGTAAAATGCGCTACTACGTTAAGTTTATTCAAACTTGGAAAAACTTTCCCATTATTGTCAAAACCAATCAATACACACAGCGATAAAAAGCATTACCCCACAATTACGGATGATATCTTCTTAGATGATCAACAATCCCTGATCTTGGGAACTCCATCCCTTCCAAGGTTTCAAGTCTGTAAGCTCCTCCAAACAATATATCATTAATCCAATAAGTACCTTCCAATCGACCTTACTGACATTCTTCTCGGCTTCGACACTAAGGAGGACCAAATCACCCTTTAAAAAACACCAAGGGTTTCCAATTGTAGAATTTTTCCACCATACGTCGATGCCTCAACAAACGACCATATATTTCCTCGTGATTTTCTTCCTCTAAGTCCAAATACATTCGCCTCATCTCGTCATTGGTATCCTCAGAATAAATGGACACTCGTTATGTTTTCAAAGTGTTTTCCACCGGAACCAAGACATCCAATCCTTAAACAAGTTAGAAAAGGGTATCCGCTGTTGTTTGGGTCGGGGTAGTTCGATAAGCCAATAATACTTCTTGAAGTAGATCCGGCCAAATACCTCCTACGTCTCCCAATTTCTTCTTTATCCCTTTAACAATGGCACGATTTGAAACTTCAGTCAAACCATTCGTCTTAGGGTGAGAGACTGAGGATAACATCTGTTTGACCTCGAGCACGTCGTACATGTCTTGGACCTTCCTTCTAGTGAATTATGTATCATTATCACACACCAACATCCGTGGTACACCAAACTTTGCAATAATATTTTCCCTAAGAATTTCTTGACATCATCTTCTGTAATTGCAGAGACAGGCTCTTCCTCTAACCATTTTGTGAAATACTCTACTCCCACAATGCAGAATTTTCGCTGATTTACCGAACGGGGAAACAGACCCAGAATTTCTATCCCCCACCTCTCCAAAGGACATAGTGGGCCAAAATAAACCCAATCGTCGAAGCTTGAGCACAAGTTATCTTACCCCTGAATGGTTTCCACATACTCAATCTTGCACTTCACTTAGTGTTCACCAGACTTCGTCAAGACGAATGCATCGTAATAGTAGTCCATGGAAAGACTTCTTATATAATACCTGATCAAGGAGAACAAATCCGCTCACCCTTGACAGTAGGCGTTGTCGTTCGAACTTTTTTTTGGAATCTCCCCGGTCGACAAGTAATCAATATGCAACTGCATCCATGATGGAGTTGGTTCCTCGCCAATGCTCCCCACTGTTTGTCCTTCGGTTCTCAAGACGATGTTTCCCTGGTGGTCGACCGGGGAAACATCGACCACTGTTTTTTGTATGCACATAAAATTGGATCGTGCCTTATTGCAAATCTAGAAAACTGGCAGCCAATCGTGCTAAAGCATCAGCTTCCCGATTTTCTTATCTGGGTACATGTGTCAGCACAAATGACTTTAGTAACTTTGCTATCTTGCCAACATTCTACCTATACCGTTGCATAACATGTTCATGTGTATCAAATAATCTGCAACCTGTTCGGCAACTAACTTCGAGTCTGTAATACCACGTATATACACTACCCCAATTTGCATGGCAAGCCATATTCCTGCAAGTAATACTTCATATTCCGCAACATTATTGTAACATGGGAAAGAAAGCTTCACCGCCATATTTATGTGCTCTCCCCGAGAGGTGACGAAGCAAATACCAACTCCAGGCCCACCTTTTGTAGACCAATCAACAAACATGTCCCAAACATCATCCTCTTTCTCAGTGCTCCATCACTTCTCGATCTATTCCCTAAGATCCCGAGGGCTCCAAGCAAACACTTCTGCATTATCCTGCAAAATCTTGATCAGGTCATTTTCGAATGCTGGGATGACGTCCAAACCAATGCAAGTTGTTTTGTCTAGACTGCCAAGAATGAGTTCCACCACTTTGTAGCCTGCTGGCTCCATGGCTACCCTCGGCTCCCTCAGATTTCAATAGCATCGACCATGGATCGACAAGCAGAGACATAACATGAGTGCACAGAAGCCTAATGGACACTTAGAGTCATTATTCCAGCAGCGTTCGGAAACTTCACCTTTAAGTGAATAGTCGAATGGACAACCTCAAAAGCATTTAGCCCCCGGTGGAATAAGAATTACATTGTAATGGATCAACAACCAGAGACATAACATGAGCACGCAGAAGCATAATCGACACTTACAGTCATTATTCCAACACCAATCGGAAACATCAGCTGTATGTAAACAGTCGAATGGACAACCTCAAAAGCATTGAGCCACGGTTGACTAAGAATTACATTGTAAGTCATATCGATTTCCATGGCTATATACTTCAGCATCTCCGTTCGTGACTTTTCCCCACTTCCAAGCATGGTTGGCAAGACAATTATTCCAGGGGAACAACCGATCGTTGGTCGAATGACCAAAATGTGAGTTTTACAGGCTGTAGGTCGGTCACATTCATACACATCGAGTCGACACACCATTAGATATGATGTTACGGTAACTCCCCTGGTCGACCGAAATTCGATGGACTTTATGATTGACAATAACAGTAGTTATGATGATGGCATCATTTTGGCGTTCTTTTTGAAACCAAAGGTGATTTTCTTGTTGGTTGTTGTATTTTGGGCCTGGAAGAAATATTGTTACAGTAGAGATTATAGTACTCTAAAGGAGACTGAAACCACCTAAAAAACAAAAAGCCTTTCTTTGGCCTTTAAAATGAAAACAACCACAAATTAATTGTCACGGTGCAATTTTGGTTCTTCACGTTTTAAGAACCCGAGACCGGCACAAAATATTCCATATAAGTTCAAATTACGGTATCAAAGGGATTGTTAGAATATTGATGCCGCACAAGTGAATGAGCAGTTTGGGACAATATGTTGTGGGCATCGAAGATTATGTTTATGGGCTTTGGGCCTAAATCTTGTGTTTAAATATGTAGTGTTGTTATAGAGTTTGATATGTTGAAATGGAAATATTTTTTGTCAACAAAACAGCAGCACAAGTTGTTCATCTTCTTCACATTTTCGGCTGCCTCTAAACTTTCATTTCATGTGCGTTTACGAGTATTGGTAGCTTGATAAATAACTACAAGACAACCTCCAAATCCTAACATATAAATTCTATCATGGTATCAGAGTGAGTTCGGAAAAGTCCTGAGTGACCTTGCCGGGGGTTAGTCCGGATTAATGAAATTGATCGGTTGGTAATCCACCGGTTTGAAAAGTCAAGTCCAACTTGTCATGTGGTAGAACTTGAGGGGAGTGTGTTTAATATGAAGTAATTGTCTCAAATCATAATTTAGATGTGGATTGGATTATTTATAAGAGGTAATGTAGACCATAGTAAATGACTTGTTCAAGTCTTTTACGATGTAGACTACTCCCTCTTATACGTTATATCTTAGCACACTCCCCACGTAAATTAACACGACTCTAGAAATTTAACTAAACCCATAGTTTCAAAAACCAATTCGATCAATGAACCGGAAACCTCTTTTATTGGTCGAATCATGTTCAAACCAATTTTTAAAAATATATATATTTACAATATAAATATATTATTTAATAATAAAATAAATTTAAAACCATATCTTTATTAATTTAATTTTAAATGTGTTAGAATTATGAATTTCCTCCTATTTTATTAAATATTGGACAAAATTTAGGTCCATTATATTAAAATCTTTGCCCAATATGCCCAATTCTAGTTGGTCTAAACTGTTTTACCATGTTTTTAGTATTTAGACCGAGATCGAACTGGTTTTTTGTTGACATAGCCAGGCTATGAGATTAGACAATTTTTCGGAGTGGATCAGATCGATGTTAGCACCGGTTCACGGTCGATCGTTCGACCGAACTGGTTTTAAAAATCATGCTCAGACAAACCAACAAGTAGTGGGTCAAGTGGTTGTTATCCTACATCCTATATACCCTAGACACGTAATGCAAGAATTTTATAATATTAAGTGTCTCCAGCGAATAGCAAAAAGATGAACACATGAGCCTTGGTGAGACGAGGATCAGAACATCTTAGCTCGGTAAGTTGCTTGGATCCAAATATTTAATTAATGGGTATGATGATCCGTTTTGATACACATTATTTTGGTAAATATTTCGGTTGACAACTCATAAAAGTTTTCAAACATGTCTAATATGTCATCTTGAACCTCTCTTGTAATATTGAATGTCACCACTCAATATATAATCAATCGATTTAAACGAATTAATTGGATATTTGTCGGAATGAATGTTGTATGACCAAGTTATCCTTTTATATTAGGTAGATAAGTTTGGTAGAATTATTTGCACTAGCCATGTCGTCTTTGTAGGCGTTACTGAAGGTGAATAGCGCATTCTCTCAAAGATTCTTTTGTGTTTCTAAAGACTTGATAACAAATTTGTTGGTGACTTTTCTCATGGTCTTATATTATAACCTGTGATTTATGTAAAATAAGAGAGTTTGTATGAAAAATAAAACATTGTTGGCATAACATGAACATCAACAACACGAAATCATACATATGATTTAAGATGAAGACATTATTATAAGTAATTGGAACACAGACAAGATAAAATGTAAGGACTTAGAAAACACCAAGAGGGGGAGTTGTAGTCATGGTGTTCCATGGAGATGGTATCAAGTTGGTATAGCAGTCTTGATCATAACGATCTTGTGAAATGGTGAGAGTTTTGGAGCAAAGCTGACCACTTTTATTTGGTAGTGGGCATGTTGTATTTGAAAGTAAAGTATAGAGATAGCATTTAGGGAGACAATCTTGTAAGGGCAAGTAACCTTTAGTTATACTATTCTTGTCAACTGTAATTGTGGCAACACCATTTGAATTTGTTGGTGTTTTCCCCAAAACAACATTGTTGCATATTAGACTTACAACCTGGTCCTTTATCGGGACACATGTTTTTCCATTGCAACAAATTATTGGGTTGCTTGTTACACTAACGATACAAGAGGATGGTGTTGGGGATGGAGAAGGAACCGGTGATGGTGATGGTGATGGTGATGGTGAAGGAGACGGAACTGGTGGTGGGGGTGGAGATGGAGGTGGTGGAGGTAACGAAAACACTGGTGGCGGTGGTTGTAGAGGAGACGAAACCAGTGGTGGGGGTTGGACTGTTGAGGGTCGTGCTGGGAGAAAGACGTTGGGTGTAACATTGGTAGCCATAAGGAGACTTATTAATACAAAAAGGATGGTTAATGAAGAAATATTGTTTCTAGAAGCCATGTTTTTCGTATACAAAGATTGACAAGTGCCTGTATTTATATAGCTTAATTGTAATACTTAAATAATATTCAAATAAAAATCTAGTGAAATCTATGAAGATAAACTTGAAATATAAGTCCTTTGAAAATATATAGATGTGCCACGAACTCTATTCTTGATAGTTTAAGCAATTAGAGTCAACTATTGCAAATTTTTTATTATATTACACCATTTGATCGTTAATGAGTACTCAATTTTATTTTAGCTCTAAAAATGTTTAAGAAACGAATCACTCAATTAGATTAAACTGATTAGCTTAACCCTAATTTATGCAACAATAAGCAAATAGCTCATCAGTTAAAACAAATCACTCAAGTTGATTAAACATATTAGCTTAGCCCCAATTAATGCAACAATATGCAAGTAGCTAATCAGTTAAAAATATTTATTATCAAAAGAGTGGGTAGAGTTGAACCTTGTTTCCCCCAATTAATACTCAAATCTAACCATCAATTTGCTTATTAAATAAAAGAAATAAATTTAGCAATTGTTACACGAAATAAGAAAAAGTATGAATTTTCGTAAACCANATCGTGATAACTCGAGAACTATAAGTTATGTTTGCTATTTATTGTAGTTTAAAATTTAATTTAATTTAGTAATTGTTTTTTTAGGGTTTAGGTTTTTGTTTAATTAATTTCAATAATTTTTGTTCTATTTTCGTTTTAAGTAATTGTTTATTAAATAAACAATTATTATATGTAAATATTTATTTTTGTGATTTTAATTGAGTTTATAGAATTTTGACATTATGGGTTGGTCATTAAGTGTATGAATGGCAGCGGATCGACATCATGTAAACTTATTTACAATCGCTATTGGGCAAAGAAGGTGTGATGAAAGTTGATGATCATTATTGAATATCTGTAGTCAGTAGTTTATGACCATGATGAGAGTTAATGTGGATGGAAGCTATGTCAAGTGACGATGGTGGTGAAGGTAGTAAATGACGGTGTAGAATGATAATGATCACCACTTAGCAATTTACCATAAGACAGTGGTTAATAAATCAACAATGGCTGCTCAACAAAACATAGACGTATCTAGTCACTGGCACAACTTTGGTGCCCAAAACGTCTTACTCAGCTATAGATTTGCAAGGAGAGATCTTCTACAAAAGGGGACCAAAACCAATAAAATTGACCAAGTTTTGGGGCCTCATACTTAAACTTAGATTTTATGTTTGGTCGGTGCATTTTGTAGTTGATTCTTCTATTCTCTGTAGAATTATCCTTGTTTTAATGCCTTAAGGGTTTGCCTCGTAGTTATCGGTTTTCCACGTAAGTATCTCGATTTTCATTTCGACGAAGATCGATTACCAACCGTCCTAAAAATATATATATTAAATTTTACGCGCATCACATTTTCACCTACAACAATTGGCGACATTCGTGGGGACCCACTACTAAACCCTTTAGAGTAATTGATTTTCCTTAATTCCCAAGAAATCATTATATATAAGCTATAGACGCGCAGAATCACCAATAATCAAACAACATCATTGATGGTCGAGGCCATTCTCTCTTCTTCGCATATGTCGGTCGCCCAAGCTAGTGTGGGAGTTCTATTCGGAGCCCCTAATCCCAAGGGTGACCGCCCTCACGATCACCCCACCTCCTAACAATGATCACGTCGAACATCTTCAGAGAGGCTCAAAACCTACAAAATCTCCCACGCTTGAAAAATATGATTCAGGACAAACATCCGCGTCCAATCCTCCCCAATGACTCTGACTCGTTGATGGCTCAAGATTTAATTGTTGAGCTTGAGGCTATAATGTGCCCAAGGCCACCCTGAGGGCCGATCAACGACCCACGTTTATCATGAGGCTTTGAATACCCTATTTGGCGCGACGTCGGCAAGGACTTAATGCTCGACCAAGATGATGCATACAAAATACTAACACCACCCGAGGTGTTAGCACCTTACAACAACTAATGAACCTTACTGTTGAACATTCATTTCCAGTGCCTTGATGAGATGCTTACCTTCAGTGGATCTGGGAATCCTCTAGATTACTTGTAAGATTTTTAACTCTGGATGGAAAACGTTGTAAGGAATAGAGGTCGAGTGATAGTCGAATGGCTCGATGTTGGGTATAACTGACCGGGGAAACATAACATGAAGCGGTGAGGTAGATCGGTTTGATCGGTCCCAACGACTGTTAAAGGATACCGATCATACGATTGTGATGAGTCTATTTGATAGCGCTCGAATTATACTTGGATCAGCATTTGAGATTATCGAATAGGAAATATCTTTAATTAATTGACACACGAAATATATAGAATAAGATATTGAGATAAATCTTATTGGTTATATATATGGAAGAAGATATAGAGATATATTTTGTTGATTATATCTATGCAAGAAGATATGAAGATATATCTTGATTGTTACATATATTTAATAAGATATACAAATATATCTTGTTAGCTATATAAATGGAAGATTCGGTTAAAGATATGGAAAGACAATATTGTAGAATGATCGGTAGAATATTTCCTAGATAGATCATAGTCTCGACTATATTAATAGTGGGACTCATGAACACAATTGTAATCAATCTATCAATGGCATAGAATATTGTTTTCTATTCTTCTTGTGATAGTGAGTTCATTATAGAGTTTTATAAGTCATGTAGCTTTTCCCGGATTTGGGTTTCCACGCTAAATCATTTGTCTTCAACTTTTCTTCATTTACCTTTGGTTCTTATCGCATTAAAACGTTCAGCCCCCAGATAAAGAGTATTCTTCTTTCTTCTAATGAATAGGGAATTTTCTCAACAATTGGTGGTTGATGTGTGGTGGTGACGGATCGTAGCGATGGGGGAATACCGAACGATCTCGAAGATGTTTGATGGCGACGACTATCGGTATTGAAAGATGCAGATTGAAGCAACTCTAACTTGCTATCTCTCTCACGTGATTTCCGACGTCAACTCCTGCGACTCCTCCTCCAAACTCCAACACTCCTTTGATCTCTTAATGATATAGTCTTGCACCCTTCTTGTTAAAATACCCAATTTTTCTTAACTTTTCATATTTTCTCCGTCATTTACGAATTATTATCGATTTTCTGACAAGTTCTTCAAATTCCCCGCAATTTTCTGATACTTTAATGTCTTCTCCGTTGAGACTTCGATTTTGACGACCTATTGTTTTGCACATGGCTCCAACTTTGAATTTGGACATTGTATGTGTGAAGTATTCCATCCTAAAAGAATACTTACTGGAAGCTGGTGTAGCAGGGTCTGAACCTTGACCTGCTTCAGGTGGATCGCCAATTCGTCTCTAAGCAACGTTGTACGAGTGATGATCTCCGCACTGAGGAACGGGCTCAGATGCCGCACCACCACTTCATTGTTGAACTGGTGTGGGCCCTGGTGATTTCCGTGTTTGCGCTGCTACCTAGAGATCGTCGTGTTCATCCACTAATTCAACACTACAAAGATCACGCCGAACGTCACAACTTCCTCACGGTCTAAAAGATGATGTGGATGATGGGCACCCAAGTGTTTGCCCCAACGCAAGTTATGGTACTTTGTTTCCCAAAACAAAGACCATGATCTTCTCGACCGACTAGATTCGTAACGCGACTATTAGAACTCCCTTCTTTGGGTCGGAATTCAAGATAACCACCTTGAATTCTCTCTCCAAGTGTCTGTAGCAACATAAAAACAGACGATCTAAAACTTCCACTGATCAGCTCAAGAATCAGACGACCCTAATGGCCCTCTTTCCTAAAAAAGAAGACTATCTTAAATGGAAGTGATGTATGCTAAAAAGAATCTTCTTCGTTGGCATATATCAGTTCGACCATTGAGTAATCGTATTGGTCGCCCTGGGTTTAAACTTCCTCACAAGCTGCCGCACATGAGTTCATTTTTGGTTTTTTTTAATTAACATCGTCTCTTCTTTTTAGCTGCATCTCCAAAGCAATCCTCAAAGAAACATTATTCAGGCAAAATGAAGAGGAAACTAGAGAAAGCTTTCGAAAAGATTAAGGAAAAGGTAACAACTTCTTGGGAATGTAGCGGTCAGCCTTCGCACGGTAACTTTAAATATTTCAACTCTTTTTATTTGATGATCTAAAATCAACTGTCATTTGATGGTGTCGAAGGAACTCTTGTCAATGTATCATAAAATGACAAGTTCCTTGAAGGCGACCGCCCTTCTTTAACGCAAGCTTGTAGAAGAAAAGAACAAATCTAGCTTTCTGTAGTGCTAGCTTGATGCAAAAAATGAAAGTCCGCTCGGCTAGAGGGGAGCTAGCCGAGGCAAGGCTTCAAATAAAAGATCTCCCTGAAATTCATAAGGAAACGAAAACCTTGAAGAATATGTTCGAATTAGTTGCTGAAGAGCTGGCCCATTCGATTCGTCAAGTTCAATCCAAGACGTCGAAGAGGGTTGACGCCGAACACCTTAAGATAGAGATGAACTCCGATTTCGACCTTCTCAAAGTTCTACTGCAAGCGAGACGAGAGAACGTCGATAGTTCTGAGAGAGCTCTTCCCTACTCAAAGGAAAACCATTAGCACGGTCTTCAAATACTTGGAAATAAATTGAAGGAGCTAATGAGTTCGATCGACGAAACATTCATCGACCTGACCACAAGGTGTTCGTAATACGACGATCGGATTGCCAAGCTTCAAGAATCGGTCGATCGTCATGTCATTTACATAGTATGCTTTCTAAAGAGGTTCGTCACATAACCGACCATTATGAACCTCACCACTACTCATGCCTTCGGGATTGCCGAGGAACAGAAAGAGATACTGATAGATCAAGTGGCAAACATATTTGTGCTGAACCCAAATTCCGAAGATTAGGAGCACGTCGATCCAATCACCTTCGACGGAGACGTCAACCCGTGCTACCCCATGACACCCGACGACAACGACCCCGAGTTTGGGTATCTTGCCGATCGGCTTGATGAACTTGTAAAAGATCGTATAGGTGAATAAGCTTAGGACTCCTGAATCCTTTTGTAACACATTGTGTATAAGTTGTGTATAACTCTTGAATACACATCGTAATAACACCACTCATAAAAATTTCCATCGCAACATCGAAGGAACAACAGGTCGAACGTCAACCATAATAACGCTGATCATAATTGTTCAAGTAGATCGACCAAAACTCTTGAGCATAATCCTGCTAAGTATCCAAAGGACACAACGACCGTAAAGATATTGAAGACCTGGAATTTTGTTAAATTTTAAAAAACCATCCAAGAATAAAGGAGCTAACAATCCACATAATATTCATCATCATAATATCAATCCTGGGTGTAATAACATATCTTTAATAGGTAATCAACTATGATAGCCCATGTTACGTATGTCTAGAAACTCTAGGATATGTGTGCCGCAAGCGATTATGATACAAAAGAAAGATTGTGTGTACTAATATGTTTGATCGGTTTTTTGTCACCATTATTTGTGTACTAATATGTGTACTAATAATGGGAAAATCTTTCCCATTATTGTCAAAACCGATCAATACACACAGCGATAAAAAGCATTACCCCACAATTACGGATGATATCTTCTTAGATGATCAACAATCCATGATCTTGGGAACTCCACCCCTTCCAAGGTTTCAAGTCTATAAGCTCCTCCAAACAATATATTATTAATCCAATAAGTACCTTCCAATTGACCTTACTGAGATTCTTCTCGGCTTCGACACTAAGGAGGACCAAATCACGCTTTAAAAAACACCAAGGGTTCACTTTCCAATTGTAGAATTTTTCCACCATACGTCGATGCCTCAACAAACGACCATATATTTCCTCGTGCTTTTCTTCCTCTAAGTCCAAATTCATTCGCCTGAGCTCGTCATTGTTATCCTCAGAATAAATGGACACTCGTTATGTTTTCAAAGTGTTTTCCACCGGAACCAAGACATCCAATCCATAAACAAGTGAGAAAAGGGTATCCCCTGTTGTTTGGGTCGGGGTAGTTCGATAAGCCAATAATACTTCTTGAAGTAGATCCGGCCAAATGCCTCATACGTCCCCCAATATCTCCTTTATCCCCTTAACAATGCCACGATTTGAAACTTCAGTCAAACCATTCATCTTAGGGTGAGAGACTGAGGATAACATCTGTTTGACCTCGAGCACGTCGTACATGTGTTGGATCTTTCTTCTAGTGAATTATGTATCATTATCAGACACCAACACCCGTGGTACACCAAACTTTGCAATAATATTTTCCCTAAGAATTTCTTGACATCATCCTCTGTAATTGCAAAGACGGGCTCTTCCTCTAACCATTTTGTGAAATACTCTACTCCCACAATGCAGAATTTTCGCTGATTTACCGAACGGGGAAACAGACCCAGAATTTTTATCCCCCACCTCTCCAAAGGACAAAGTGGGCCAAAATAAACTCAATCGTGGAAGCTTGAGCACAAGTGATCTTACCCCTGAATGGTTTCCACATACTCAATCATGAACTTCACTTAGTGTTGACCAGACTTCCTCAAGACGAAGGCATCGTTATAGTAGTCCATCGAAAGACTTCTTATACAGTACATGATCAAGGACAACAAATCTGCTCACCCTTGACAATTGGCGTTGTCGTTCGAACTTTTCTTTTGGAATCTCCCCGGTCAACAAGTAATCAATATGCAACTGCATCCATGATGGAGTTGGTTCCTCGCCAATGCTCCCCACTGTTTGTCCTTCGGTTCTCAAGACGATGTTTCCCAGGTGGTCAACCGGGGAAACATCGACCACTAGTTTTTGTATGCATATAAAATTGGATCGTACCTTATTGCAAATCTAGAAAACTTGCAGTCAATCGTGCTAAAGCATCAGCTTCCCGATTTTCTTATCTAGGTACATGTGTCAGCACAAATGACTTTAGTAACTTTGCTATCTTGACAACATCCTCCCTATACCGTTGCATAACATGTTCATGTGTCTCAAAAGTATCTGCAACATGTTCGGCAACTAACTTCGAGTCTGTAAAACCACGTATATGCACTACCCCAATTTGCATGGCAAGCCATATTCCTGCAGGTAATACTTCATATTCCACAACATTATTGTAACAAGGGAAAGAAAGCTTCACCGCCATATTTATGTGCTCTTTCCGAGAGGTGACGAAGCAAATACCAACTCCAACCCCACCTTGTGAAGACCAATCAACAAACATGTCCCAAACATCATCTTCTTGCTCAGTGCTCCATCACTTCTCGATCTATTCCCCTAAGATCCCGAGGGCTCCATGCAAACACTTCTGCATTATCCTGCAAAATCTTGATCAGGTCATTTTCGAATGCTGGGACGACGTCCAAACCAATGCAAGTTGTTTTGTCTAGACTGCCAGGAATGAGTTCCGCCACTTTGAAGCTTGCTGGCTCCATGGCTACCCTCGGCTCCCTCAGATTTCAATAGCGTCGACCATGGATCGACAAGCAAAGACATAACATGAGCGCACAGAAGCCTAATCGACACTTAGAGTCATTATTCCAGTAGCGGTCGGAAACTTCAGCTTTAAGTGAATAATAGAATGGACAACCTCAAAAGCATTGAGCCCCCGGTGGNCAATGACTCCGACTCGTTGATGGCTCAAGATTTAATTGTTGAGTTTGAGGCTATAATGTGCCCAAGGCCACCCTGGGGGCCGATCAACGACCCACTTTTATCATGAGGCTTTGAATACCCTATTTGGCGCGACGTCGGCAAGGACTTAATGCTCGACCAAGATGATGCATACAAAATACTAACGCCACCCGAGGTGTTAGCACCTTACAACAACTAATGAACCTTATTGTTGAACATTCATTTCCAGTGCCTTGATGAGATGCTTACCTTCAGTGGATCTGGGAATCCTCTAGATTACTTGTAAGATTTTTAACTCTAGATGGAAAACGTTGTAAGGAATGGAGGTCGAGTGATAGTCGAATGGCTCGATGTTGGGTATGACTGACCGGGGAAACATAACATGATGATGGCATCATGTTGGGGTTCTTGTTGAAACCAAAGGTGATTTTCTTGTTGGTTGTTGTATTTTGGGCCTGGAAGAAATATTGTTACAGTAGAGATTTTAGTACTTTAAAAGAGACTGAAACCACCTAAAAAACAAAAAACCTTTCTTTGGCCTTTAAAATAAAAACAACCACAAATTAATTGTCACGGTTCAATTTTGGTTCTTCACGTTTTAAGAACCCGAGACCGGCACAAAATATTCCATATAAGTTCATATTACGGTATCAAATGGAGTGTTAGAATATTGATGCCGCACAAGTGAATGAGCAGTTTGGGCCAATATGTTGTGGGCATCGAAGATTATGTTTATGGGCTTTGGGCCCAAATCTTGTGTTTAAATATGTAGTGTTGTTATAGAGTTTGATATGTTGAAATGGAAATATTTTTTGTCAACAAAACAACCGAACAAGTTGTTCATCTTCTTCACATTTTCGGCTGCCTCTAAACTTTCATTTCATGTGCGTTTACGAGTATTGGTAGATTGATAAATAACTACAAGACAACATCCAAAACCTAACATATAAATTCGATCGTGGTATCAGAGTGAGTTCGGAAAAGTCCTGAGTGACCTTGTTGGGGGTTAGTCCGGATTAATGAAATTGACCGGTTGGTAATCCACCGGTTTGAAAAGTCAAGTCCAACTTGTCATGTGGTAGAACTTGAGGGGAGTGTGTTTAATATGAAGTAATTGTCTCAAATCATAATTTAGATGTGGATTGGATTATTTATAAGAGGTAATGTAGACCATAGTAAATGACTTGTTCAAGTCTTTTACGATGTAGTCTTCTCCCTCTTATACGTTATATCTTAGCACACTCCCCACGTAAATTAACACGACTCTAGAAATTTAACTAAACCCATAGTTTCATAAACCAATTCGATCAATGAACCGGAAACCTCTTTTATTGGTCGAATCAGGTTCAAACCAATTTTAAAAAATATTTATATTTACAATATAAATATATTATTTAATAATAAAATAAATTTAAAACCATATCTTTATTAATTTAATTTTAAATGTGTTAGAATTATGAATTTCCTCCTATTTTATTAAATATTGGACAAAATTTAGGTATATTAGATTAAAATCTTTGCCCAATATGCCCAATTCTAGTTGGTCTAAACTGTTTTACCATGTTTTTAGTATTTAGACCGAGATCGAACTGGTTTTTTGTTGACATAGCCAGGTTATGAGATTAGATAATTTTTCGGAGTGGATCAGATCGATGTTAGCACCGGTTCACGGTCGATCGATCAACCGAACTGGTTTTAAAAATCATGCTTAAACAAACCAACAAGTAGTGGGTCAAGTGGTTGTTATCCTAGATCCTATATACCCTAGAAACGCAATGCAAGAATTTTATAATATTAAGTGTCTCAAGCGAATAGCAAAAAGAAGAACACATGAGCCTTGGCGAGACGAGGATCAGAACATCTTAGCTCGGTAAGTTGCTTAGATCCAAATATTTAATTAATGGGTATGATGATCCGTTTTGATACACATTATTTTCTAAATATTTCGGTTGACAACTCATAAAAGTTTTCAAACATGTCTAATATGTCATCTTGAACCTCTCTTGTAATATTGAATGTCACCACTCAATATATAATCAATCGATTTAAACGAATTAATTGGATATTTGTCGGAATGAATGTTGTATGACCAAGTTATCCTTTTATATTAGGTAGATAAGTTTGGTAGAATTATTTGCACTAGCCATGTCGTCTTTGTAGGCGTTACTGAAGGTGAATAGCGCATTCTCTCAAAGATTCTTTTGTGTTTCTAAAGACTTGATAATAAATTTGTTGGTGATTTTTCTAATGGTCTTATATTATAACCTGTGATTTATGTAAAATAAGAGAGTTTGTATGAAAAATAAAATATTGTTGGCATAACATGAACATCAACAACACGAAATCATACATATGATTTAAGATGAAGACATTATTATAAGTAATTGGAACACAGACAGGATAAAATGTAAGGACTTAGAAAACAGCAAGAGGGGGAGTTGTAGTCATGGTGTTCCATGGAGATGGTATCAAGTTGGTATAGCAGTCTTGATCATCACCATCTTGTGAAATGGTGAGAGTTTTGGAGCAGATCTAACCACTTTTATTTGGTAGTGGGCATGTTGTATTTGGTAGTAAAGTATAGAGATAGCATTTAGGGAGACAATCTTGTAAGGACAAGTAACCTTTAGTTATATTATTCTTGTCAACTATAATTGTGACAACACCATTTGAAGTTGTTGGTGTTTTCCCCAAAACAACATTGTTGCATATTAGACTTACAACCTGGTCCTTTATAGGGACACATGTTTTTCCATTGCAACAAATTATTGGGTTGCTTGTTACACTAAGATACAAGAAGATGGTGCTGGGGATGGAGAAGGAACCGGTGATGGTGAAGGAGACAGAACTGGTGGTGGGGTGGAGGTGACGAAAACACTGGTAGTGGTGGTAGAGGAGACAGAACCGGTGGTGCTGGTGGAGGTGACGAAAACTCTGGTGGCGGTGGTGGAGTAGATGGAACCAGTGGTGGGGGTGGGGCTGGGTGAAAGACATTTGGTGTAACATTGGTAGCCATAAGGAAACTTATTAATCCAAAAATGATGGTTAATGATGAAATACTGTTTCCATAAGCCATATTTTTCGTATACAAATATTGACAAGTGCTCGTATTTATATAGCTTAATTGTAATATTTAAATAATATACGAATATAAATCTAGTGAATTCTATGAAGATAAACTTGAAATATAAGTTTTTTAAAAATATATAGATGTGCCACTAAGTCTATTCTTGATAGTTTAAGCAATTAGAGTCAACTATTGCAAATTGTTTTTTAAATTACACCATTTGATCGTTAAATAGTACTCAATTTTATTTTTGCTCTAAAAATGTCTAAGAAACAAATCATTAAATTAGATTAAACTCATTAGCTTAAACCTAATTTATGCAACAATTAGCAAGTAGCTCATCAGTTAAAATAAATCACTCAAGTAGATTTAACAGATTAGCTTAGCATCAATTAATGCAACAATATGCAAGTAGAAAATCAGTTAAAAATACTTATTATCAAAAGAGTGGGTAGAGTTGAACCTCGGCTCCCCCAATTAATACTCAAATCTAACCATCAATTTGCTTATTAAATAAATGAAATAAATTTAGCAATTGTTATACGAAATAAGAAAAAGTATGAATTGTCGTTAATCAATTATATTTGTTTAATTTATTGATTGAATTTATAGATTAATTTATAAATGCCCATTTTTTTAGTTTTTCCCTGAAATATCTTATTTTCAGATATATAAATTTAAGAGAATTGTTATAATGAATATTTTAATTTATGTTAATCCAAATTAGTTAATAAAATACAATTGATTTCAATTAAGAATCACTAGAATTAAATTGGTTTGGATCGTTTTATAGAATTCATAAAAAATGCCCAAACTACATTTTATTTTCATTCAAATCCAAATTTGGGGTCAAATTGTGTTGTTGATAACCCATTTAATGTGAGCCTCAACCTAAAGAATTTAATATGATTGTCAACTGTTTCATGTTTTAAGATGATCAATTAAACGCAAAAATATCTTACACAAGTCAAATTTGGGGATTAGATTATGTTGTTGATAACCCATTTAATGTTAGAATAAACCTAAAGAATTTAATATAATTGTCAATTGTTTCTTGTTTTAAATCATCAATTAAACGCAAAAATATATTTCACAAGTCAAATTTGGGGTCAGATTATGTTGGTGATAACCCATTTAATGTGAGTCTAAACCTAAAGAATTTAATATGATTGTCATTGTTTCTTGTTTTAAGAGGATAAATTAAACACACAAATATATTTCACAAGTCAAATTTGGGGTCAGATTATGTTGTTGATAACCCATTTATTGTGAGCCTAAACCTAAAGAATTTAATATGATTGTCATTGGTTCTTGTTTTAAGATGATCAATTAAACACGCAAATATATTTCACAAGTCAAATTTGGGGTCAGATTATGTTGTTGATAACCCATTTAATGTGAGCCTAAACCTAAAGAATTTAATATGATTGTCATTGGTTCTTGTTTTAAGATGATCAATTAAACACGCAAATATATTTCACAAGTCAAATTTGGGGTCAGATTATGTTGTTGATAACCCATTTAATGTGAGCCTAAACCTAAAGAATTTAATATGATTGTCATTGGTTCTTGTTTTAAGATGATCAATTAAACACGCAAATATATTTCACAAGTCAAATTTGGGGTCAGATTATGTTGTTGATAACCCATTTAATGTGAGCCTAAACCTAAAGAATTTAATATGATTGTCATTGGTTCTTGTTTTAAGATGATCAATTAAACACGCAAATATATTTCACAAGTCAAATTTGGGGTCAGATTATGTTGTTGATAACCNTTGCAGTTGTTTCTTCGGAGGCTGGAGTCGAGACTACAAATGGAAAATACGAGATTTTGAGAAATGATGTCACCGGATGTTTTATCACTTTGTGGAACCTTCAGTTGATCACAAAACGAAGCCGAAGAAAGGAAAAGTGTGCTCGGTTTCAAGAGAATATAATTTTCCAAACTCAATTTAGTGTTCTTTGCAAAAGCATCGGCCATGGCAACGGCGTAAATCGAATAAATCTGATTAGATTTGCTGCGCAACCACAAATGAGGATGCAAGTGAAAAGAGCAGATAGTTTCCCACATGTCCTGAAATAAGTAACAGTATGAGAAACCAAAGAGGAACAAAAATGGTCACAAGATTACAGTTCTGCAAAGAAGTATAAGAAAAAATTCGAAACGAGCCATATCCGATTCTCCAGTGTAAGAAAAAACTTCGAAACTGTGAAACGAGACATACCCCATTCTCTAGTGTATGAAAAGAAATCCGAACTGTGAAACGAGACGTACCTCATTCTCTACATCAAAGATCAAGTTGTTGAACCGAGGTAGTATCTTCTCGAGCATAACTAGCGAATAATACGCCTCTTTCCAGAATGGAACTGTGTTCTCCGAAGATTCTTGTTCACTTGATGAATATTCGGTGGCAACAGATTTCAAAATTTTTTTCATTGATGGAAGCACTTTACTCAGATGCTTTTCAAAATCTTTTCCCATAACTTCAACCAGTAACCCGAGCACCTATTGAAGACGATTTAATGATATCAGAACCAAATATAACCGAATAATTTTGGTGCATGCTATTAAATGACAACTTCAAATAAACCATTGAAAACTTCAAATAATACACCAAAAGTACACGTGTAGATGTGACGATGGACACAGTCTCACTACATGCATTTTAACACAAGAACCCGAAATCATATTCTTAAACATTCTATCAATAAGTTGAATTGCAGTAACCGGGACGAAAAGTTAATGAAAATAGTGTCACCACGTATAGAGATTGGTTAATATAATCATCAACATTACCTGTCCTGAAGTGGCACACAGGTTTTGCTTTGAACTAAAATACCAACATAGAGTATACTCAGAAATGGATTGAAGTGAATGTGCGCTCACACGTCGAATGAGGCGTTTGATTACAGCAGCAGCCATTTTACGAACACTGCTGTTGTCATCGTTAGCCAAAGCTACAACCAAATGAACAAATATAATTTGGGATTGGGCATCCACAATGTGAGCAGGAAATTTTCGTATAATGGCATGAAGCATCTCAAGGACAGCTTCTCTCCCAGTTGAATGCTCGTATCTGAAAAAATTCATTATTAATACCAAAGGTTCGGAAACCAGTAGAACACAAAATCTATAACATTCACCTTAAATTTGCAAGCAAATCTGGAAGATATTTTTGCAAACGTTTCTCAGGAAACTGGTGCATAAGCAAAAACTGTAGTAGTATTTGACTGCACTTCTTGCGTATTTGTTCAGATTGGCTTTGTACCATCAAAACTGCCATAATCCTGATAATATTCTCAGGAACTACTAACTTTCGTTGGACAATTGCTTTCAGAAGCTTAAGGGCAACAAACGAAGGACTTTTGGCAAGGTCAATAAACAACGGTAATTCGATCAGCATATGCAACTGATCATCTGAAAGAGTAACTTTTCTGCTTCTCAGAAGTGTCGCCAAAAATTTCAGACATGGCTCTGTCAATACACTTCCAGCATTTCCTGATTCTTGAGCAATGACTAGTAAAGAATTTTTTATCTTGTTCGATTGAGATTGAAGAGAAGGCAATCGCATCCCCACAAATACAGATAAGCACCTGAGAGCAGAACCAATGATGCTTTCATACTTCGAATCCAAGCACTGAGCCAACAAACACACGAACGGGTCTAGCAGTGATATCAGTTGTTCGTTTTCTCTGTTAAGTTTCAACTTATTCATGTAGCTCTGAAGTAGACCAAGAGCAAATGCTGTTATAAAATGACAAAAACGTCTATCCACAAACATTAATTTATTATCTTGATTTTCCATGCCTCCATTATCCACGTTCAATTTACTTGTCATTGAAACATTAGAATTTTGATTTATTTGACCCTCAATGCCTAAGCCATCCTTGATAAGGCAATGAACAAATATGAACAATTCAGTCTGATCTGCTGAGGGATTGCACTGAATACCAGAAGCTATGTGATCCAATATTTTCTCTATTCTTGACTTCACCTTCGATGTAAGTTCCCTGCGTAAATGAGCTGTAACAGGAGATAGCAATTTCAGTGCGTGATTCTTGAACGTCACATTCCGGGCAATTAGTTTGAGAGTTTCGTATGATTTGTGCTTTCTAGTTTCTTTCATCTTGAAGGCAATCTTGTCCACCTCTTTCTCCTCAGAAACCTCCCCAAGGAGATCAATCTCTACGATCGACAGAATATCATCTATACAATAATCCAACTTTCCACAAGCTTGGTTGACAAGAAGCTTTGATAAAATGAAATTCAATGTATACCCAAGAACGTGCAACTCAAAACCTCTTTTTAATGTTCCCTTCAGAACTTTGAGTACGAACTGGAAGTACTCCAGACCAAGTTCCTTTAAGCAAGAAGTCAATGCAGATCTAGCATCATCACGGACACTCTCTAATCGATGCTTTAGTAGGTTTGAAATACGGTGAAAGATAGTAGGAAGTTGCGAGTCCATGATTTCACTGGGTAGTAATTTCAGAAGTTTAATAGTAACCAGACTGATACCCACATTAACTTTGTCTGAATCAGATGCCAACTTCTGAATTTTGGGTAATACTATTTTTTGTAGCATCTGAACTGGCAGAGAATCTGTAGAGCCAGCACATCTGCTTGATGCCATAGAAGAACTCATAATGACACTATCAGATTCGCAACATCCATCTCCATGGACCGATGACAATTCCAAAAAGTGGAAATGATCAAGGATACCACAGATAAGCTTCAGTAACATCTTTTGCTTATGTGATTTTAGCTCCAAGTCGCGGAAGCAGCGCACTAAAAGAGCATAATATTGATTCCATTTCATGAAACGAGAAATTGAGGCCAGTGCATCCACACATGCTGTTTTTATATGTTCATCCTTCCCATCTTGTGCCTCATATAACATGCTCATTAGCAGTGGAACGAAAACTTTATTGGTGATTGCCTGGAAAATTTGTGTCTGCTTTAGTGATGGAGAATTATAATATGATACAAAATTCTGAAAAGACGATAAAAAGAATACCTCAGACAGCTTTCCTGAACTAACAACATCTTGAAAGCAACGGACAGCCTTCGATATCCTGTGTTTCTACATTAATTAACGAGCACAAATAAGCATCAAGTACATGAGTTATGAGGATGGCATATCCCTTAGAAATGCATGTGAAGCTTTACCTGTAAGTGGATTATGTTATTGAAAATATCCTGTTCTGCATCAGAACTGCACAAGGCATCATAAGAACCAAGGTTTGCCACAGATGGCAGCCTCACCACCATTTTTTTGAGCAATTCAATCCATAACTGAACCAATACATATATTTTATTGAAAAACACTGAATGAAGGCACCAGAAATTATTTAAAGATAGAGAGGAATGTTTACCCTTCGAACAGCACCTTCCTTTTCCATTGCATTTCCCATATGCTTGAGGAGAAAAAAATTCACTATGCGTTCAATGCTGGAATTAGACCATGCATTGTCCAACTTTGGTGACTCTTGAAGATTTTCAGCCAAAAAATCAATGAAAGAGGTTAATAATCTGAGAGCACTTTGCCTAAGTATCAACTCATCAGATGTCATGTCTTTTATAGCGAGAGCTAAGATTGGCAGTATATGCTCTTCAGGCATCGTATAAAAAAACTTGACATTGACTTTGTCATAAGCGCAAAGTATTCTATCATAGTCTAAACCACCAATGTCCACTTCAGATGTTGCGTTCAATTCACGAAGATTTGTTGCCTGCGTGAACAATAGGTATAGGAAGATGTTATAATTGTCCCTTGAGGGGGATTCATAATTCAATTACACTATAGTATTACCAAGTTCAAAACAGATGAATCCTTAGCTGCCACAGCAGCAAGCACATCACATATTGAACTCCGAACAGCAAAACATGCTGATGTCAGAAGTGGTGTTATTGAGTTTAAAACTCTTTTAGTACTTGCATCCCCTAGTAATGCCACCAATTCTCGGATTATAAGCAATGTATTCACACAGGCATCTGCAACAGCATCACAACAATTATTTTTTGATTAGAGTAGAAGCTTACCTAATAATAGAACTTCAAAACAACTATGATGAAAAAAGAAAATTGGAACTTTAAATGTGACTTCTAGCAGAATTTTCCCATAAGATAATACATAGGCTAACCAGGATTCTTCTGTGACTTCTTCAGGACTCGAAGCATTGTATCGAGAAACTTTTCCGCTGTTGAAGGTGCTTTTATGTATTTCGGTAAGAGGTTAAATATAGCTATTTTTCTTATGTCGGGTAACTTCCTGCAATGTTGAACAGAAAACGGTAATCATGCAGTGTTCTTAATTCTGGAGCAACATATATACATTTTTTATAAATTTCACCAATTATACAAGTAATGAATAAGGTGTGACTACGAAACAAGCTGCAAAATTGTATGACTAATGTGTAAAAGTGTCATTCTTATGAAATTACAGGTCTCAACCCCAATTGGAGAGGCCTGGTGTTGGTTTTAGAGGTAAATAAAATGCAAAACTCAGACGAAACGAAACTTATTAGAATATGTGGCAGCCTACTACCCAAACTGGAATTTAAATGGTGTGGTGGAAGGAAAAATAGCCAAAAAAATCTATAAATATTTCACAATATGCTACTGTGGAAAGAATGCCAACATTAAATTACTATATAGCTGGGATGTATCATGACCCTTCAGTTCATACTATATGTGCTAAACAGGAATCACAAAAATCATCTGTCTTGGGACGTTGAACTTTAGAGCTCCTACTACTCAGAGGGTGGTCCTGCACGAACTCTCCAAAAAAAGGGCCAAAAGTGCATGGATTATACTCCTTTAGAGTCATATGCGTATCAAGACACTTTGAGTCGGAGGAAAATAAACGTAATGAAGTAGATAAACACCCATATAATTAGGTGAACAGTATTTAACAGACAAACATATAAGCCAAGTGTTAAGAGTACTCAATCAAGAAAAACAGCAAAAATCTGAAATGGGAACAATAAAGAAAATCAAAAAAATATGGGGGAAATACCTCTGAGTAGCACTATTTAATGAAAAAAGAGAATGCAAGCTGGATATAAGCACGTCAAGATTAGAAATAATAATTCCTTGGAGGCTAGCATCATTGCCATCTAGTTCAGCATCAAGCTCTAGTAAGTTACTAACAAACTTTATAACACCAGAAAGAACTGCTTCAGAAGCTGAAGGAATAGTAAGCATCGAAAAAATATGAGGAACAAGATTTTCCTGCCTGCTCAACAATGGAGCAAGCTTGTAGCTTTTACTCATAGCAAGAAAGCAATGAAAGAGTGCACTTGGGTTGTGGCCACTAGCACCTTCCTGCTTTAAATTCGCAATTAAGAGTGTGACTGAGTTGAAAAATAAGTTCCAAAATTCCGTACTGAATTCATGATCATCATATTTACCAAGGACAAGATTTATGATTTTGAGGCAAAAGGACCTCAAAACTTTAAATTGCTTCACAGCTTTTTTATCCTGCAAAAGAATAAAAGTTGAATTTCAAAATTTTCGTAAAACTAAATTTCATCAAAACCGCATATCATTATTGTGTGAAATTCTAAGGAAAAATAAATAAATCAATAGTAAGGGTACCCCTATAGAAATATTCAAATTTTCATTGGGCAGATTATAAATACGTGCACATTCGACTTCTTAGTAGATGATCAACTACATTAATTCTCTACATTTCATTGGAATCCTTAAAATGCCGTTCTAATACTTAATACCATTCTCAAAGCACTATGGACTGATAAAGATCCTGAAACATGGGTCTCCTAGAGAACGATAATGGTCAAATCGCATATACAGATGTAAAAACAAAACAAGCAAAAATTGTGAAGATTCCAGTACGATTTCCATCCCTACCTGGATTTCATCTGAACCTTCATCATGAGGCACACCATCCATATCAGAGCAAGAACAATTCTTTCCAGGAAATGATTCACTGTATTCCAAACCACTTATAATTGATGTGCAATAGGATAACATCTGGGCAACGCAATTCATTAAAAGATCAAGGAAAGGTGAAAGATGAGATTCATCAAAAACTACTATGATGTTTTCTATAACATGCAGAAATCCCCATTTTTTCTTCCATGATAGGGCATTCATCACATCAGCGGTAAAATGCTTTGGGATTTGAGATGCATCATATACTCCAGATGTGGAAAATAGGGGCTTAAGCAGCAACTCAAAGAAAAGAGAAAGCTCATCAACCTCAAGTTGAGCCAAGAATCCCAGAACTGCTCTTCGATGGCTTTCACCTACACCCTGGAAGAACAATCCCATCAATATTTCAAGCACGCTCTAATAAACTTGCAAATGTTATAATTTAAGAAACAGAAGAAAGAACCTAAAGCCAATTGCATACCTTCTGAGTAGATACCATTTTCAAATTTCTAACTTTCGGCATTAGAATTCTTATAACAATCGGCACAACATGACTTCTGTGCATCACATCTATAGAGTTAGCTGAATGTATAGATAAGCTCCATCTAGTAAACTCGTCCCGCATGGATTTTGCATCTATCAAACTTTTCAAATTCTCCACGTAAGGAAGTAAAAAGTCATCTCTCCAGTTTACCAGACAATCAAAAGCTTTCCCTTGTATGTCTGCATCATTCTGATCAAGGAGCCTTGAGTTCCAACACCAAAACACACAAAAACATGACAGAAGTCAGGAAATAAATAAATATTTCTGAATTGACAGCCTCCAAAAGATTGCAAGATGAAACAAAAAAGTAACGTGAATCTGATGACAAGACATTGGCTTCACTTACCTGTACAGAAGCACATCTTTGAAAGCTTGACCTTGATAGAAAGACCTAGGATTACGAAACAATTGAAATACGCTCAGCCACTCCTTAAGAACTCCCTTCCATTCTTTTCCCCTGTGCAATAGCAATAGACAATATCTAACTGAAAAAAGCATAGGACTAAAACTGATAGAAGATAGTGCTAATAAACATGAAGTACCCTTTGATTGCATTCTCATTGGTGCCGAAATAATTCAAGAACAAAGTTAATAACTGCCTATTATGAGACTCCGCTATTTTTGGAACTTTCTGTAAACACTGAATAAGCATTGTCAATACTGTCCCACTGGAAGTGCTATCAAAACGTGGAAAAAGATTGGAAATGCATCGCCCAATTAACCCTGCAAAAATAAACAAAGAATTGCTCGTCAAATCTGGTAGAATAGATAAACCAAGGAATTACTTGCAAAGAAAACAGCACAGCCACAAGAACTCCTTCCACCTGTTTCTCATATTCAGTTTCTAAAGAAATCTAAACTAGGAGGCCAAGAGAGATAACTAAACTTCAATTCAAAATAAAGAACAGAATGACTGGCATAGAAAATGATAGAAAACACATACCATCTTCCTTACTGGGATTGTTGCTGCCTGCTATAAGATCTGAAGATGACAGAAAAGCAGTCTGCCAATACTCAAGACACCTGAAATATCTACCCCACACCACATCACTATGCTTATTAACAAGGACATGGAGACAGTCCAGTGCTGCATCCCATAAGTGGCTAAATCGGTTGTTAAAAATTCCAATGATTCCGCCCAAAACAGCAGGCAAGCATTGTTCATCAAGCGCATGAGTACTCATGGCCATCTGTATCCTAGATATAAGAAGAATAGCTCTCCGGCTCGTTGATATTGAAAGAGAAATCTCCTCAATAGATCTCAGAAGTGTGAAGACCTAAGACTCGAAAGGAAAAAACTCAGTGTACTTTCATAGAGAAACCTGGAAAGAAGTTGTAAAAAAGGCCAAACGAATTATCAGATTTCCCTACATGATTGGTCTCAGATTCATTTACCTCTTTAGTATCTGTAGGAGGATTTTCATGCTTTGCCCCTTCACAAGATATTGGGGCATAATAGCATAATATGCGCAACGTGGAAAGGCGGATCTCTTTGTAGGGATGGAATAGATTATCTTCAAATATTTTTAGAGCATCTGATGTCTTTCCCGCCACACATTCTGGAAGACAAAATTGACCATTCCTATTGGACATAACTGAAGACCTGCACCATTTTAGTAGTTTAAAAAACATAGGGACCAAATTTATCAGAAAAGAAAAATGGAATGAAAGAAAGAGCGAGTATAAAGTATCTTACACAGAAGTTGATTCCAGAATATCAGCAACAGCAGACAATATTTTAGGTGAGGAGCTATGAGTTTTTGTGACATCCAAGAATTTATTAATTGTAGAAGTTTCATAAGGCATACTCCTGATAGATATTGATTCATGATAAGATTTCAATGTTGCCCCAATCAAATTCTTCCAAACATTCTTTGTGACACCTGCAAAGTCTGAAAAAATATCAATATAACTGAATTCATATTTGATACACGCAACTTGTCCGCTGAAATACACAGCCAAACCCGATGCACATAAGACATAAGCTTGCAGTAAAAAAATGTAACTACTCACATCATGACGAGTAGCACCTAAAATAGTGTTATTAATAAAAAAATTATAGAACGCCAATGCGCATTAAAAGAAAATGTTCAACTGGTGATTCACTCTTCCTAATAGCAAGAACGAGAAAATGGCATTTGAGACCATAAAATATACATGGTTCGACATAGATCATGGTTAAAAATTATTAGATTGCCTTACCATTATCAACCATAAGCTGCTCAACGGCAAGCACCAAGTCCATTAGAATGGATGGCTTTGTTTGGGCTTCCGAGAAATGAGGAAAGCAAACTACAACCGCCCACAGGGTAGCCAGATCATTTTCTTGAAATGGATTACAATGCAACTTTAACGCAGCAACTTCACGTATTTTTTCAATAAAATCACATATGGTTTTCTTAATGAAAATGCAAAGTTCCGAGAACTCATCCTTGACTTCCAGATTCATAAATACAGGCTCTTTTTCTTCCAGTTTCTCACAGAAACATGTCATTAAATGTAGGATGTCTACAGTATATATCTCTATCAACTTACTGAAGGCACTGCAATGGAAGAATAGAATAAATAAAACACAAAGATAACAATAGAGTATATCCCAGCATAAGAAGTAGCATCTGAAAAGTTGTGTACACTGTGATATGTCCTCGAATGGGATAATAAATACTGGGATCATTCGCCAACAGATCTTCAACAAAAACCAATAAACTGCATAAAAAGAGGGTACATGAGAATGCAAAGAATGGAGAGGCAAGACTGCAAAATTGGGGGCACACAAATTAATCTTGATTAGTACCTTTGACTTTTTAAATAAAACATTGCGCTCCACTCAGAAGCAATACGCTGAGAAAATAGCACCTTCTTGGAAACAGGGAGGCCATCAAGAAAGCAAGCAATGATCTTGAAAACCTTATCAATAATTGCTGATTCAGCGACTGAAGCCGGCATGATAACAAAAGGAATAACATAATTCTTCACAAGCATATCGACTAAGTCGATTATGCTCTCGATATCTGTACAAACAGAGCATATTCAAAGATCATGGGAAAATAGATAGGACGCTTTAATCCAAATGGATTTAAGCTCCTTTGAGAACCAAAAGAAAAAGAAAAAGATTTGACCCACCACAAAATTTAAAAGGATGGTTATCTCGCACAATAGACAGCAACAGGCCTAAAAGGTGAGCAAGATGTGTGTATTTTTTATACGTCGCAGAACCCCTTATCCTTTCACACAAGCACTTCCACAAGAACATGACTCCAACAGGGTCCAGCTCAGTGTACAGTCTACTGAAAGCCACAATAAGAACCTGCAGAACAGTTTTTGAACCTGTATACAAATAAAATAGAGTTAAAAGCTGTAAATAGAGAAGGTGAGAAAATTCCCCGATCGACACCAAAACATCACAGTAAATCTATCAACATCCTATCCAAACATGAAATTTTAGCTGAATCTCAGCTTCCCTCAGTAAGTCAATAATTAACTAGTAACAACTTTTCCAAATAACATTTGTTTGAACCAGCCTCAAAATGTCGTCGCATGAGAACTAATATCAACCTATGATCCATCAGTTCTATATGGGAAGTAAAATAAATCCAGTTGTAATGCCAGAAATCACAAGATACAAAAATCTAGTTCTAGTTTGCAGCAACAATACATTCAGAATGTTTGTGAAAGATAAAGTGTTTAACAGGACGTGAACCAATCCAACTTTAAATAAGATAACTCAATATCCACATAACAAAACAGGTGATTCATATAGGTAAGCTGTGTCATCACTTATTTTATATATGATGAAGCCGCCTGGGTACAATAATGGCACCAATTCAGTGATCCAAAAAACCTAGTAAAACTCCAAAAGCAGCAACTGGGAAACATGTTCTGTTACTGAGAATTTCAAGTATAAAAGAGCGAACCTGCTTCATTTTGGTCACAGACAAGGAAATAGTTGTCCAGCAGTAACGGCATTATGGTTTCGGCCTTGGAGTGCAGTCTTGATGAGGTTATCCTCACTGCATTAGATATTAATACACCAGCAGCAGATTCCCTCACTTCTGATGGATCCATTGCAACTTCAGTCACGAGTTTCAAAATAACTGTCAAGGTAATGCAAGAGTTTTGGTCAATGAAAGGACTAGTAAACAAGTACAAATGGAGTATAAAAAAGAAGAAACGAATGCGAACATTTGCATGATAATTACCTTCATGCAAGTCACATTGTCAATAAAAAAAATGTTGAGTGACTATAAAGTTCAGAAAACATATGATAAGATAAAATTTGTGTCACATCTGAGCCATTTCAAAACAATAAAGGCATAAAAATCAAATAGTCTCCATAATTTGTGACTCAATTACATACAACTCAACATTTTTTATAAGAAAATGTAAAACAATGAAAGCAATCTCAAACAGAAATATAGACATAATTCCAAGATATTTCTCCATGAATCTCATATGCGAAGTGGTGTCCACTTGAACAAGAGTAACTAAATCTTGTACTGTGAAAAAATCCTTAATACTAGAAACACAAAATCCTAAAGCCTGAACCTTATAAACTAGAGAAACTCCACGATTCAACACCATAAGCAGTCAATCCAAAATGCTAAAACAATACATTCTAAATTTCAAAACATAATACCCTAAATTAAATGTTTAAACTCACAATCCTAAATAAAAGCATAGTAGACCCTTTGAAACTAACATACAAAAATACTAATGAGTGTAACCCTAACATTAAAAATAATGCTAGGAGTAATTGTTGCCTTACGTTCAGTGATCCATTTAAAAATAAAGTGGCCCATAAAGTCCAAAGTGTAACCCTAATATTAAAAATAAGAACCAACCTCGGAACATAAAACCCAAAACCCTAAATAAAAGAATAAAATGCACGACCACTAGAACAGAGCTTCGAAATCCACCACAGTTATTTCTCTGTTGATGATATGAATCAGGTGGCTCATATTTCAGGCCAGCGGCTAGTTTTAAGATCCAGGAATTATCCTATCAATGGGATAAGGATGGGGGAGTGCATCTAGTCTAATGATCAATGAGTGGATACTAACATCATGTTATGCCATTAATTTTGACTGGATAACTATTTTTTATTCCTAACTAATCAAATGTTGCATTTCTATTCAAACAAAAGGAAAATTCCGTAAAACCATACAAACTGAAACTCGTAACGCAAATCCTTAAAATAATAAACATATAAGCCATAAAGCCTGAATTCTGAACTCTAAGCCCTCCCGGTAAATAATAATATACGAAAAGTATTAAAAAACATTTGGTCCCAATCTAGTATGGTGACTAACTATTCATACAACAATGAACATTGAATTTTAATAAATCTAATCAGCCATTGTCATTATGTCACATTTCGCCCATTTTACAAATAGAATACAAGTTCCCCTTGAATATCCACCAGATTATCTAATATCACTAAATAAAGATACCCATCAGCAGCATCTATAAGCACTTTCTTAAAAAACGTTAAATAAAAAACGAGATAAGAATAGGAACAATTAAATTGATTAAATACAGTTGGAAATAATGGAAAAAGAAAGCATCACCTTCATTTAGATGCTGAACTGATGCTTTCCGTAATAAAAATGAAATGGACTCGGCCATGAATTCTCGAACATAATCTTTAGGGTAATATCTCAATTTCGTGGTAGCACTGCAAGAGTGAAGAAACAAGAACAAAAAAATATTTCACATTCAGGAGAGCGATGCATGTACGCATCCATACTTCATTAAATTGTAAAGGATGGTGGCTGCAACCCAAAAGCTTGCAGATTTTTGGCAGTGTCTATAAATGTTAATAAATGCTAAAAGAAACCAACAGCCAGAGGATTTTTGCAATACAGAACATTGTATCTAAATTTCTAGGGCACATGAAATTTTAACTCAGGCCTTCCATGAAACTTAGAATGTATAAAACAAGCATAAAAATGAAAACTAATGCACTTATTTGGATAGGTAGAAGGGCAGTTGTAAGAAATAACCCAGTCATAAACGAAAAGAAATATAACATATTTCATTAGTACAGTCTTAATCAAATCACATTGCTGCTGGAAAACATGAGCTGCTAACAGATATTATATAAAATTTCAAATACTATATAAAAGGTTTTCTAAATTGCAAATACTATAAAACAGGTTTTATAAAAACCTTAAGCGTAAATAAATTACCTCAGGACATATTCAAGACGTTTGGGTTCCAACAAATACTTTTGTAAATGCATCAAAATGAATGACCATGACGTGAATATCTGTATGCAATACTAATGCATTAGAGGGCATTGAAATTCGTAACCACTACGCCAATATATAAAAGAGATCATTAACCTGCTCAATAATTTCAGTATCCCTATCAGCACCGCTGCAGAGAAGACATTCCAAAGAATCTGCAATTCTTTTGAGAAATCTGCAAAACAAGCAGCAAGAAAACAAATGAACTGACATTACAGCTGCATTATTTTGACATCCTTAAACCGGAGGGAAATTATTTTTGCATCAAATTTCAGAAAATAACACAAAACATATGTACATGGGTTTGTGGAGGAACTGCTCCAGATGTCTCCAGAACACAAAGAAGCATAATATGAGTAAGAGTTCCATGTTTTGTAGCCATGCTTTATGTTAAAAAGGAAATAAACAAAAAATGGAATAGAAGAACGTGAAAGGACCAGGAGGAAGAACTCACGGTATAAAGTCGTCCAAAATATCTCTGGATAACGCAGCAATTAACCTAATTTTAAAAAAAAAAAATTATCAATTTCAAGTCCAAGCTCAAGCATGAAAAAATAATAAATGCTAAGCTCACTACCAACATCATATTAATGTTTCAAGAGAATGTTATATGCATAAGGCTGATTACATACATAGATGCAAGTTAAACAAGCAATAAAATTGCTCAATAAAAGAGAACCTGTGCTATATTACACTAGGAATATTCACATGCCTGGGCATATGAAGAATAAAAATCCTAGTAGAAACAATTTCCTGTCAAATTGGCACAGCTTATCAGCAGTAACACTTCACTTTTTTACTCCAATAAGTCATGGGTGGACTATATGATCAAATTTTCATGAAAAACTAGAGTTTCAAATAACTCCAGCACCATAGATTACTAAGATTAAATGACAAGCAGAGGATCTGATTGGATTAAGTACGAAATTTAATATTTAATTCCTTTAACAATACTTGGTAGTGCATCAGCACTTACTCGCAAAAATAGAGAATTCCCCCTTTGCACGAATACCATCACACTCCATTTTTTGGAACACATGACCGCTAATTTCATACAAAAAGAGCCTACCGCTGTACAATAAAACATATGATACAACCTAGGGTGCCAATGGAGTAGCGGATAAAAAATGGAAAACAAATGAAGATTTTTCTATGGTTGCTAATAGGTATTATGGGATAGGCTTCCTACATCAACAACTTTTCGAAAAAAGGAGGTGTATTATGGGTCCATATATCTGCCCGATGTGCTTGAAGGCTGCAGAATCCCAATGTAACTTGTTTTGGATTGTGAAGAGGCTAAAGCAGTCTGACTTAAAGTATGCAATTGTTGGGGAGGAAGCAGAGATTCCTCCAGTTGATTGGATGGAACTAAAGCATATGATGCCAAAAAACTTAAAAATAGGAGCCTAGAAGACCACTATAGTGGTAAAACTGTGACTATATTCATCTCGAAGAAATCGGTTAATGTTCAATGATGAATAGATATCTCCCAGCAAATTCTGCCAATATTGCAGCTCTATGTATTATTAAAGAATAGAGTGGGCTTGATATATCTATTTGGTATGAATGGGCTCAAACCCTACGTGAGACACTAAGGAATACCTAGGTAATTTTTTTTGGAGACAGTTCCTTGGCAAATAACTAACTTATTCACAAGATATATAAATCTATTTCATTCCAAAAAAAGAGGAACACATACATATAGCATAGAGGTACCTCAGTATAGGTTCAAGTGATAATCTCCCTTCCATCTTTAATCTCGATAGAAGGTTACTCAGAATGAATTCTTTCTGCAAAATAATTAGGTGAAGAGTCTGTACTAAAGGGAAAACTTGCTCATAAAGAGAAATAAAGTCCTCAGCAGTGTTAAGCTCCTGCATGGCACAATAAATTTATGCATCAATAAATCGCATAAAAAAATACTTGATGACAAAGTTCTGTTTTTTCTGATTTTTACCCTCATCAATTCAAGGATTCGGACTTCTATTGCCATTTAGTATCATTCAAAAATGATGATACATATATAATTCAGCCATTATACTTATTAAGCGAAAAAAGTCAGAGCAACCGAAGACGGAAGCATACCCTGTACTCCATAAGGCAGTCACGGAAAAAAGAAGAGCCTTCTGATGGTTCAGCTTTCGAAACATCAAGACTCCTGTACACATCAATGTCGATTTCTTCTAGTCTCTGGGAAAACGTCTTGAACTGCACAAAGACAAACACAAAATAACAAACATGACAATAAGGAAGGCACATAAATCTACTGACTTCCAAAATCCTCAGGAACCCATAATACGCCTTCTGGATAGTTCAGATTACAGAACAGAGTGCACAATTTTGTTTAAAATAAAAAACAGATTTATTTCTCGTAGGCTTACGACAAAACGGCGGCGCCCGGAAGAATTATTAAGACTCTTGACAGCCTGAGCTTCTGAAGCCGGCGCCATATTGGAAGTCNAAGAATCTTTATTTATCTTGCGATCCTTATATGAGAGGTCGAATGTCCAAGACTGAGGGTGGTTATTTCACAGCTTTTGTTCCTGCCTCCGTAAGTTCATGAGCTTCCTTTACTTGCAATGATAATTCAGAATCGGAATTTTTAGATACTTTGGATTTTGTTTAAAGGATGTAAATCAACTGTTTATAACCATTTTTGCTTTCATCTACATGGTTTAGTTTTATAGGTTGTTGAATTTGGAGTCGTTCTTTACGAATTAGTAGGGTTAAGATACTGATTGATTTGTTGAATAGTGATATCTAAAAACGTGATTATATGCAGCCTATTCACGGGTATGGAGTGGCGAGAGTGATAGATTCCTCTCATTCAGATTTCAATAAAGGCGATTTAGTTTGGGGTATTACTGGTTGGGAAGAGTACTCTGTTATCAAATCTACGTTGGGTTTTTTCAAGGTTCCAGATACAGATGTGCCTCTTTCATACTACACTGGAATACTCGGTAAGCTTTTTCTATTATGGTAATCCTTCTGATTCAGAACATAAGAATTAGAAGGAACAAAGAAGGTATTCTGAGTACTAGTTCTTTATTGTTCTGTTTTCATTTTTATCTTAAAGTTTAGAAGAAGCAAAGGGCTTAGCTTAAAACAAGAGAACCGCATTTGTTTTAGCTTAGTGTGAATGTTTGGTGCCTCCATGAACCATATTTATGTCTATTGAGCTCTTTTTTTGTGAGAGAGCATAGCTTTTATGCAGTGAAGCCTTTAGTAACACTACCAAAACACCCAAATGTGTACACCCTATAGGCATCTTATTGGACAAGTTTTTTTGCTTTCTTTGGACTTGTTATGTGATCTGTTTCATATAATTAGTCGGAATCCATCAAAAAATCCAGTAAAAAAGGTTATGAAGTTTATGGTCGGATCATTCCTTTGGAGGTATTGGTTCTACAAAAACCAACACCTATTCAATGGATAAAAATTTATCCTGCTCAAGTTTTTACGGGTTATAGTTGTATTCATTTGACATTTTTAAATATCGGGTAGAATCAATAGATTGAATTTGTGTGAATGGCTCCAAGTGCCATCAGATGCGGTTTTGAACGCATTGGCCTAGTTTTTGGCATGTAAACTCTTTTGTTTAAAGGAATAACAATAACAATTCGTTATTCTTGAATCTATAAAACTTGATTTCCATACAAGAACTGAGAATCCAGTTCTTTTATCAGGTATGCCTGGAATCACTGCTTATTTTGGTTTCCATGAAGTGTGCTCTCCTAAGAAAGGCGAAACAGTTTTTGTTTCTGCTGCATCCGGAGCCGTTGGACAATTAGTCGGGCAATTCGCCAAATTAGCAGGGTGTTATGTTGTTGGATGCGCAGGAACCAAAGAAAAGGTTTGTTTCAGAAAGTTTATGTACTATACGGTGCTATTCTTCAACCTACATGAACTGAGAACCTTGTTTATTCATTAAAACTATTAAACAATTTGATATTTTGAAGGTGGATCTGTTGAAGAATGTATTGGGATTCGATGATGCATTCAACTATAAAGAAGAACCTGACTTCAATGCTGCTTTGAAAAGGTGCTCCCCTTGTTAATTTTTTTGCAAGAATCTCGACCATTATGGTTCGAAAAGTGTCATATTGGAAAACTTGAGATGATCTAGCGTTGAAATATGTAAAATTGTCGCACATCCGAAAGTGAGATATCATTTGGATTGATTTATAACAGGTGTTGAGCACCATATTAATTGACTTTTTCAAGTCTTTTAAAGTGTGTTCTCATCTTCTTATATGCTATATCCATGCACACTCCCTACATAAATTGACTCGACTCTAGAAATTTAACATGGTATCAGAACGGGTTCAAAAAATCCTGAGTGACCTTGCCAGGATTAGTAAGGTGGTTGGACTTGTAAAGGGTCTGTGTTTTTAGAGTTTAGGGTGTTGAAAAACACCCTAATTGACTTGTTCAAGTTTTTTTGGCTCCCTTTCATGCGTCTCCACGTAAATTGACTTGACTCTAGAAATTTAACATCATGATACCATTTCTCTATGGTTACGAGGCATGTCAACATGACGAATCACTTGATTTTCAGTTACTTCGGTGATGGCATCGACATTTACTTTGATAACGTTGGAGGAAAAATGTTGGATGCAGTCCTTATTAACATGAAGAATCATGGAAGGATAGCTATGTGTGGAATGATCTCACAATACAACAAACATGGCCAACCAGATGGTGTCCACAACTTGTTTAACGTCATCCCGAAACGAATCCGAATACAAGGTTTCACCGCAGGCGATTACTATCACTTGTACGCACAATTTGTGGATGCTGTCATTCCCATTTTGAAACAGGCAAAGATTGTATATATACAAGACATTGCAGATAAGCTCGAGAGTGCGCCTGCGGCCTTGGTCGGGTTGTTCTCCGGTAAGAATGTCGGAAAACAGGTGATTTTCGTTGCTGATGACTAGTACATTTCCTCTATTATATGTTAAAAGACTACAATTTATGATAAAAAAATTAGTGTATTATATGTGTTCTCGAGTTTTATACATGTATTCATCGGGTTATTCTCTTACAAATTACGATATAATTGAATGGGATACTAACATTACCAGCTCCTAAAAAGCCTATTGTTGACCCATCATCCGTGACCCCAAAGGCCAAAACTAGCTGCATCCGTGACCCAAAATATCCCAAACGTGATAAAAAAGCATCATCAGCGCTTTTACTAATTCATAAATGAAAACCTACTCCAAACCATGAGCAAAAACCGTAGCATTGTGACCAAACACATAAAAACAATGACCAAAACTCATATATGAGATTTTCGAGCATGAAAATGAAAATGTATTTCTTTCAACCATAGTTAAAGGGAACATTTCAACCCGTTATAAATCTCATTTTGGACATGGGAGCTTATTAGCGTTCAAAAACTTCATTTGCTAGACTTAGGCGGGAAAAAAACTCGACTTTGTTTTAGTAACGATTGCTCTGATATCATTGTCACGATCCTAAATCATAGACGGGAGGAGAAACATAAGAATGAGGAAGAAGTAGAGGTGAGGAGAAAGAATGCATAAAAATTTGGGAGAGTTGAGATGAAGATGAATATGCATTCTCAAACTTCAATAACTACCACTCTAATAATCAAATTTTTATGCCATGGAAATCTCACTCTCAATCTTTTGGTTTATAAAGTTAAATAATTTTATTGATACAAGTGTTGAAAGTATGGAGTGGGGACGAAATTACGACGAGATTTGATCAAGTCTTTTAAATGTGTAACATCATCTACTTAATCATGTTCGTTCACGATCTTCCGTCCTAATTTAGACTATATTTTATAATTAAAATATATGGTATAAGAGCGGGTTCGGAAAATCATGAATGATCTTATAATGAGATTAGTTTTACTTAATGAAATTGATCAGTTGGTAATCTACCAATTTGATTTGTTAAGTTCAATTTGTCATGTGATTAGATTTGATAGCTTGTGTTGAAATATAAAATAATTGTTCCACATCGAAATTTATATTCGGATTAGATTAATTTATAAGAAATTTTTTTACCATTGTCTTGATTTATTTAAGTTTTTTATAGTGTGATATCTTTGCTTTTATAAGTTATATATAAGCATATGAAATTGATATGGTTTTAGAAATTTAATAACAAACACTGAAAATCCTCCTTTAGAATACTAAAACTAATGAAAAATGTATTGAAGTTGATGATCTTCCCCCATGATTCCCCATCGATGTTTCTTAAAACATTCATTATCGAATTCTAGAATCTTCCTTGAAAACAAGCAGAGTATCCGAGGAGATAAGCATATATAGAATTTGCTCAAGAACTATATGGAGCGCACATTCTCAAACCGAGAGATATTATGGCATAGTATAATATCAAGTGAAATCATTATTATGTTTAACTCATACATGTCTATATGTATAAAGCATATTATATTTACATTTACAAGATTGATGCAGATAATGTTCTAGTGGAGATCAAATCTAATAAAGCCAAAAAATCCTTGGTGTTACCTCACAAATATAAATAATTGGAAAAAAATTATTCTAGATTTTTCATTACCTCACCTCCGTGTTAGCCAATATTTTAACAAAATAATAAAATTATTCAATATTATATGATATATTTGAAATGNCACCGCTTAAAACGCGTTGACTTAAATGTCGCTCTTGAAGGGTCAACACACTCGAATCGATGGGTTGTTGGGTATGGTGTGCCATTTTAAAACTATACAAAAATCATATATAATCAAATCATCACAACAAATATAAACAACTAATCAAATCACCGCAACTATCGAAAAAAATCATATTTTCACAATAAACATCACAACTAATCCAATTAGTCGAAACTAAAATCATATATAATCAAATCACCACAACAATTATCAATAAGTAATTCAATCACCGCAACTACTATCGAAAAAAATCATATTTTCACAATAAACATCAAAACTATCGTAAATACTATCGTAACAAATAATCAAATTATCGCAAAAACTATCGTAACTAATAATCGAATCATAACAAATTATCGTAACAAAATCACAAATTTGCTCTAAACAAAAACCCGAAATATGGCAAAAATACATACCTTCGACAGTAGGATGCGTTAAATCGAAAACTCCGAAGTTGTTTGGTCGAATGCCCGTGCGGGAGGAGCCGGAAAACGTCGGATTGGAGGAACTCGCGTTTGGGGGTTGCGATTCGCGATAGAGATTAGGGTTTGCGCGCAGGAGAAAAGAAAAGAAAGAAAGAAGGGCAGACTTAAAATGTTTAATTCGCGTTAGCCTAACGCGAGCTTCTTTCTGCTCGCGTTAGCCTATCACGAGTAGGAAATAGGCCTGAGGCAGAATCTCATGCCTCAATTCGCGATAGGCTAAATCGAGCTCCTTTTGGCGCTCGATTTAGGCTATCGCGATTACGAAAAAAATATTTTTTTTTTAAATTTTATTTTGGCAAACGCGAATGGTGGTATTTTGCCGGCACTGTTCCGGATCGGTGGTATTTTCCGCTAAACTCCCATGAAATTGATATGGTTTTAGAAATTTAATAACAAACACTGAAAACCTCTTTTAGAATACTAAAACTAATGAAAAAGGTATTGAAGTTGATGATCTTCCCCCATGATTCCCCATCCATGTTTCTTAGAACATTCATTATCGAATTCTAGAATCTTCCTTGAAAACAAGCAGAGTATCCGAGGAGATAAGCATATATAGATTGTATAGGTGACACACATACAGAATTTGCTCAAGAACTATATGGAGCGCACCTTCTCAAACCGAGAGATATTATGGCATAGTATCATATCAAGTGAAATCATTATTATCTTTAACTCATACATGTCTATATGTATAAAGCATATTAGATTTACATTTACAAGATTGATGCAGATAATGTTCTAGAGAAGATCAAATCCGATAAAACCAAAAAATCATCGGTGTTACCTCACAAATATAAATAATTGGAAAAAAAATTATTCTAGATTTTTCATTACCTCACCTCCGTGTTAGCCAATATTTTAACAAAATAATAAAATTATTCAATATTATATGATATATTTGAAATGCTAAAATATTATATTTGGAATTTATTTTATTTTAATTTACAAGCCCAAATACGCAAGCCCAACCTTCAGAAATTCAGAATCACCGTCTGCCATTTTTTATCGCAGCCGCAGATTTGGGGCAATCCGGTGAACCCTGGGCAAGAATCTCTCTCCGTTTTTTCTCCAATATTCTACCTTCATCAACAGTATTCAGCTTATCAAGTTCTTAATTAAGGTATCCACTTCTTCATGTTTATTAACTTATTTTTGCAGATTGTGATTTTGTTTCCTGTAAGGAGCTCACCTTTATCATGATGTAGAGATCAGTTCTTATGTTTTTCTCTTTATTGGTTAAATTTTGGAACTAAATTTGGATTTCATTTGGATAGAGATTTCACTCACATTTTGATGCTAGGGTTTGATTTATATGTTTCAATTATCGATTGTTTTTGGGTAGCTTGCTGGATTAAGTGTTGCTTCATTATATGAACTTTATACAGTTTTCAAATCCTTCGTGCAATGATACCTTGTACCAGGAAGATATTCAAACGGTTTTTAGATTTTTTTTGTTTTTTTTTGGATTGAACTTTAAACAATTCTCCTGACGGCTAATTCTTGTATCAATCCAAATGTTCACAATATTTTATATTTGGGATTTAATCCAAATTTGACTGCAACGTTATTCTACAGTTGAATTTGTCTCACATTTGTTTGAGAAGTGTGATTGATTATGTTTAAAAGGTATCACATGATGGTTTGATCAAGTTTTTAAATATGTGGCCTCCTTTATTTAATCTCGTTCATTTACAATCTCCCGTCGTAATTTCGGTTGGACTCTATAATTTCAATATGTACATTTACAACATGGAATCTAGTTTATGTTGAAATTATAGAGTCTGGCCGAAATTATGATGGGCAAGTCTGAACGAACGGTATTACGGGAGGAAGTCACACATTTAAAAGACTTGATCAAGTCATTATATGATGAAATTCCCACTCTTATAAACTTAATCAATCACACTTCTCTAAGCAATGTGAGACAAATTCAAAACTCCCCCTCAAGTCCAACAATAAGGTTTCGACTTGAAATGAACCAAACCAGCTTAGATATCATGTTGGAACTATAAAGGCTGGCCGAAATAACGATGAGAGCGTGCACATATATGACGTATAAGGGGAGGAGAGCACACCGTGAAGGACTTGAACAAGTCAATTACTATGGTACCCCTTCCCTCTTATAAATCATTCTAAATTCTATCACAATTCCAATATAGGACATTTTGACATTCCAACACATCCCCTCAAAAGGTCATTGATCTTGAGGGGATACCGTGCATTGTTGAACAAGTCCAACAATCTTAAAAAATGCATTGATCTCTTGATAGGGTATCATCAAGAGGTCAGGTCCAATTTGCTAGTCTATTTACGTGAAAGCGATTGATCCGTAAAATGTCATTCTTAGTGTTTTCTAAATTGGTTATAAAGCTTGTTTTTGTTGGAAAGTCTCAGTTCTAGTATTTTTATGTTCGTATTTGCTCAAGCTTTCAGTTAAGAACGTAATGTCTGGACTTTTGGGATACCATGCTTTCGCACCGAAGACGAAGAATCTTGTTGTTTCCGGAGGTTTGGCCACGTTTGTGTTCGGAGTTTATTTCTATACGATGAAGGCTGTTGGTGGAACACAGGAACTGCAACAAACGAACGACAAATAGCAAAAGAAAAAAACGAGAAGGATAAAACTAAGTAGCTTTAGCGCAAGAGTTTTTGTTTAAGTGCATAATATATCATGACATATTGTTCAATGTTTGTGTTTTGATTGTCATTGTTAACTAATATGAATTTGAATATGTAGAAGAAAGAGTTTCCTCTTGAATTTAATCATCCTTTGAAATACTTTTCGAGTATCAATATATGTTCTTTTAATTTCAAATTATATTCAAGAGTTTCCTCTTGAATTTAATCATCCTTTGAAATACTTTTCGAGTATCAATATATGTTCTTTTAATTTCAAATTATATTCTTTTAATTTTTAATCTAAATATCAATTTAGTATATTTAATTTCAATATTAAATTCAAAAAATTGAACAGATCATTCGAACAAATTATTCGAACAAACATGATCATTCATATTAAATATTCAAATATGAATTCTCATTCGAATAAAATACAAATGAATATAAACAAGTTCGAATAAAAATATGAATGAATATGAACATAAATAGTTCAATTCGTTTGAATCGAATAATTGCTCTACACTGGAACTTCTTACTGACCTTAGAGAGTCATTCACACACCTTGTCGTCAGAGAAACTGATTCCTTCCCATTTAGCTATGATGCACTCAATTTTCCTCACGTACCCGTGTTGAACCAAATCTGACTCTCCGACTCGCTTCGACTCTTGACACAAAACGACGTCGTTTTGATTTCTTCCATAATTATATTTTTTATTCGTTAGAAAAGTGACTTATGTGCATTCACGATTTTGTCATATAATCTATCTACTTATGAAATATTATTGCAAACGATAATGAATCGAAATGTGGTTGCTTTTGGGTAGACGATAAAATAGAAGAAGTATAGTCATTTTTTATAAAGTTAAATTCTTTTATATAATAAATTGATAAAATATTTGTAACTTTAAACTTAGAGTTTATGCATCTCTAACTCTACATCAACAAATTTTAATATTATTTAATATAATTTTATTTAAAAATAATAGTCGAGTAGGAAATCCAACTCTTATAATATTGCCAAGTCGTATCGTACCGAGTCAGTCTAACGAGTCAGTGATGTGTAGCCATTTAGGTTGCTATTCACTTGAACTTTCAACATCGTCGAAACCGTAGACGCCATATATCGAAGATACATGAAAGGTTGGCAACGCATTAGGCTGTCATAATCTTTCAGGGGAGTTTCATTGCCTCTGGGCTTATAGCACCTTGTATTGCGAAAATGTTTGTGAAAATGGAGGATGCATGAGGCATGGCTTTCTCTCGTTTTATGATTGCTTCGACTATTTTATGAAGTCATGGCTTCCTCTTTGATTCGTATGTTATCCCAATCCTCGTTTCAGCCCGAACCCGACTGAAAAATCATGAAATGAAAGATCATCTAGCTTACTCAAATTTGATTCAATGACTCTCGGCTTCATTGTCGATTAGGTATTCTGATGTGATCAATCGATTGTTCAAAATTTTCCGTAATTAAAATATTTGTTTACAAATTGTGAAATTTAATTTAATCATAATTACTATATTTTTTTGAGTTTAAGTCTATTTTATTAACTTTATACTAAAATTGATAATATATCAAATTTGAGAAAATTAATTTGAATTTGTTTGAATTAAATTACTAAAATATATTTGTGAACATATTTTAGAGACTTAAGATAAATTAATAATAGTCTCAATTATCTATCTAAACTAGTTCAATGACTAATATATACCCTTAATATGAAGTAATTAAGTTTATAATTACTATTTTTCTATAATCTTTACCACCTACGCTAATTAAATTATTATGTTATAAATTACACATGGCTAAGAAATTATTGAGTACAACAACTTGTAGTGTGAATCCATGTACATTTGGAGCAAATTTCAATGGAATTTAATGTGATTATATGTATTAATGATATGGATGTGAATATAATATCGAATTTTTACTATGAGACACATTTATTCTAATGTAGATTCAGCGTCGATTACAGAGAGTAGTCAAAATATAGGGAACTCCAAAATTAATGATGTGTTTCTAAGCTAATTAAATTATTATGTTATTAATTACACATGTATAAGAATTATTAGTGAGATCAACAACTTGTAGTGTGACAATGTACATTTGGAGCAAATTTCAATGGAATTTAATGTGATTATATGTATTAATGATATCGATGTGAATATAATATCGAATTTTTACTATGAGACACATTTATTCTAATGTAGATTCATCGTCGATTACAGAGAGTAGTCAAAATATAGGGAACTGCAAAATTAATGATGTGTTTCTAAGCTAATTAAATTATTATGTTATTAATTACACATGTATAAGAATTATTAGTGAGATCAACAACTTGTAGTGTGACAATGTACATTTGGAGCAAATTTCAATGGAATTTAATGTAGTTATATGTATTAATGATACCGATGTCAATATCAAATTGAATTTTTACACACATTTATTCTAATGTAGATTTGGAGTTGATTACACAAAGTCTATATAGGGGTTGTTTGATTTAGTTTTTCTAAATCAAAGTGAGGTGTGGCGAACGTTTGTTTACACTTGGATTTGGCCACAGTTGTTTGTTTCCCTTAGATTACCGTATTAACAATGTGATTTGTTGTATGATTATGATTTGACTTATTTATCATATAGTTCTACATGTTCAATGTGTATTGTCCTTATTGTACGTTGAGATAATTGTAATAATTATGACTGAATTTTAGAAAACTGTACAAAAACTGCGGTGATCTTACTGTGATTATAATAAAATATATATTTTAACCTTTATATTAATATATTTGTTATAGATAAATATAATTCAAATAAATATTAAAACGTTTATTATATATACAATAAACTAATATATATATCTAATTTTTAATAACTTATTTTACAATAATGTATCGAAATATAAATTATGATTGTAGTAAAACAATTTATAAATACATAATGATTTCAATAAAAATGTATTAAAATTTTTTACCAATTATGAGAGGCGGTAACATTTACGGCAGGGGGTCGACATTAACTTTATAAGTGTTTCATAAATTCTATAAATTCAAGAAGAAATTAAAAAACACATATCCACAACAACTTGGAAAATTGACGTAATATTTGTAAAATGAGAATAATATTGGTTATGGTTTGATTTTAAAGAAATTAAATTAACTTTGAACGACAATTTTGAAATTTACCAAACCACGGTGAGTTGGTCATACGCATCAATGCATGTCCATATGACCGCCAAAAATCCCGTTACAATTACCGTAATTGTCTGATTGTTGGGTAGTTAAAAATAAAATTGCGGTGCGGATGGACATCGTAAAACCAAACAACCTCATAGTTTAATAAATGATTCATTAAAAAATAGAACATGACTTTTTTCGTCTAACAATAGTGGTCAATATTTAGGCCTTCTCCATCGGTGTTGGCCATACAGTTGGCCGCCAGCATGACGGCCTAACCGTTGTTTGACCTCCACACTGGCGTGGCCAAAGGCATATATCGGCCTTGGCCATTGTCTGAGGAGAAAGAAATTTTCTCTACTCATGCCATTATTTTATTATTATTTAAATAATTTTTAATTTAAATTATTTAATAAAATATATTTTATAAATCTATATATTAATATAAATCTTATAATAAAAAATATAAAAAATGATAACTAAATATTATTATCATAGAATATCGAAAAAAATACGATTAAACAATGAAATTTAGATTAATACGAAATAAGATATACATAACATTTTAATATAAATCGGATATATATATTTATGATATAAGTTAAATATTTAATTGTTGTATTTAATTAAAGAAATATAATTGGAATACATATCATTAATTTTATTTGGAATGATGTGGATGAAAGAGAATGAAAAAAATTATATGGATGAGAGATAAAATAATATGTAGGAATGAGAATGATGAGTCGTGAAGAAAGAATTTTGATGTTGACAAGTATGATTATGACCAGAGATGAAGATAGTCTTAGAGAACTAGAAAATTAATTATGTGTTCTACATATACTATAGAATATATTTATTATTCTATAGAAAATTTATTATTGGAATGCAAAATTCGAATATATAATTATAATATGTGTAATGTTCCAAGTATGCATATACTGAATTCTTGAATGTAAAAGTATTCTCGCGTGGAGATAAAATGAAAATTCTTTTACAATAATTTAAAATAGAAAATGACGGTCTTGGTTATCGTATTTTGATAGTTTTGGCAAATTTAGTTCTCGATGTTTATTTGTGGTGTTTTCAGTCCATGAACTTTGAATATTTTTCACTATTCATCCTCGTAGTTTTGGACATTTGATAAACTCGATCCTCAAAGTTCATATTTAGTCCCCAAAATTAAATCGAACAAAATCGGTCACATAGTTTATACGCAATGACAAATTGGTCAACGTAGTTTTTAAAAATTGGCAAAATGTGTCCTTCTAACTTAGACGTTAATTTACGTTAATTCAAGAACCATGTATATGCGTTTCTCTTGGCTTCAATTCAAGAACCATGTCTACACGTTTCTGTCGGCTTCCTTAGTTGCTCAGGTAAAGCCGCGAAAGTAGGTCATCTTATTCAATTTTCGGGTTGTGATTATATTTATGAGATGAGTTTCAATCGGTTTGTGTTGTCGCTCCGAGAAGAGTTTCAATCGGTTTGTGATGTTGATCCAAGAAAGGACCAAATTTCTCAAAGTTATGAAATTACGAGAACTAAATATACTATTACCAAAGTTTAAGAACTTCAATTGCACAAATTACAAACTTAGGGGACTAAATTTGCCATACAAATACAACTTGGATGATTAGTTTTGCCAAATGTGGAAAAGTAGATAGACCAGTTTTACCATTCATAAAGTATATAGACCTAATTTGCCACAATTGCAAAAATAGGAGGACCAAAATTACTATAACTGAGAAATTACGAGGACCAAATTTACGTGTCGCCCATTTTAAAATGATATTTATGCTTATTAATTATAAATATATAATTATAACTTTAAATGTGGAAAATGATATTCATAAAATAAAATACTAATATTTTTTAAATAAAAATATAATAAAAATGAAAAAGATTTAAAATGATTTTGTTGAAGAAGAAACACAACAAATGAAAATATAAATTCAAAACAATAGAATAAAATAACTCATTATTGTGATAGCGACGGAAATCATATTTCAAAAAATGACATATACGTAACATTACGAATGAGAATCCATAATGTATTTTAAGAATTAATTATGAACTTAATTCCACATTTTAGTTGAAAAATAACAACTCAATATCAATCATAATTATAATCAAAATTTAAAATTGGTATTAATTAAAATGCATGGAAATGTGATGAGGGGTTTAACGATCGTCTAAGACGATGAGCATGTATCGATCGTGTGGGATGCTGTTGTGGTAGGTATTTTTGTAAAAGAAGCCTTGGTTGGTAATCTACAAATATTCCACAATTAGTAGATTTTGTAATGGACGGTGGATGATAGTCAATAATGGTTGCACCTAATTAAGTCGGTGATGACAATACTTTTACGTATATAAAACTCATATTTTTATCCCCGAGGAATAGTGTGAAGATTGTGAAAAATAGTTATTTGTCAACTATACTTCTTTGAATGAATTCTCTTCGTGTTTCGTGAGTTTTTCTCATTAATTTGAGTTTTCCATGTTAAGATTCGGTGTTTTTCTACATCTACCGATTACCATGATTTCTTACAAAACAAGTAAAAATACTTAAAGGATTAATCTTTTTCCTCCATAACAAAAATATATATTGTTTTGTTTAAAAATCATATTTTACATTCTAAAATACATAATATGTATTCATAATTCGTGATGAACATACCCTAAACGTGTCTAATTATATTGTATTGAAAAACACTCATAACAACCTATATCCAATGTTTTCATACTGGTCTGGTCCGGACCGATATACCAATATATATTTTAAAAAAAATTAAAAATTTCTAAAAAAATAATTTTTTTATTTTTTTTCGAGTCGACCCAAAAAATCCGAGCTCCGACCCGGAAACCTGGTACCGGGTTGTACTGGTCGAAATACCGGTGCCGCGCGGTTTTTGCTATATCGGTGGTATACCGCCGGTATGAAAACATGGCATATATCAACTGATGCCTCTATAATCTGTTTTATCAGATATGTTTGGTATATATGTAACTTATTAAGAACATTTTGTATTTTATATTAATACAATAAAAAGTAATTGATTTTGTAAATAATCCATGTGGGTTCCGGGCATACCCGAAAACCCATTTCAATTACTTATACGGGTCAATATGACCTCTTTGAATAAACAATTTATTAAGATTTGTTAGGTGATTGATCCATTATAATTAAAGTGTGCCATTCTTATTTATCACCATAATAGGTTATTATTTAGGTTATGGCATTAAACTCCACGTGGGGCTAACTAATAGGTGTTTGAATTATGTCATATGCTAAGATCCCTTAAAAATTATAGGATCATAAATTCAATGATATATAATTTTAAATAATTGTTTGGTTCATAATTTATTAACTCTATATTCTCATGTATTATGTAATACACATATTATTTATGATAATATATTTTTATAATACAATGAGAAAATTATCTATGTTTACAAACCACCATTGATCGATTTTATCTCAATTTGTTCTTTGATAACATAGTATAATTGTTACAAGATCGAAGGTATGAGGAGTACCGAATATTCTTCTTATTCTTTGAATGCATAGTAACATGAAAAATGTTGGGAATGCATGCAAAATCGATTATGAATAAGGAGTCGAGAATTGAGAAAAGCAAACAAAAGACACAAGAATTTTAACGTGCAAAACCTAAGGCGGGTAAAAAACCACGTGACCGAAGGAACTGTCAAATTCAATTTTGGAAGAATTACAATCGAGTTCTTTATGAAGAACTTCAAAGAATGAGATTCGAAATACAACTTATGAATTACATGTCATCTATTTATATGGAGTAGTTTGTGTCAATATTATAAATCTTATAAAAGATTTCTTAATATTCGTTTAATTATGCTATCATATATTGAAATTTTTCAACAAATCTTCACAATATTCTCGAATTGAATGTCTGATTGATTTTTATATCCCATGAAAATCTCAACTTCCTCAACCGCCTTGACTGAACACTTAATATTTATCGATCAATATATCCATAATCTCAAGTTTCATATGATCGGGTTCATCAACACCGATCTCCACACTCAATAGAGAAAATTGTGAATCAATCATGTATGACGAGCAATGTTTTAAAATCTTTATCGATCAGTATATTGGATGCATCAAATACATTAGTCTACATGATATGTATTGAATATATCGAAGTTGTACCAGATCCATACCGAAAAGAATAAAACAAATTATTTATTCACGTAGAGATAATACACAATATTTAATTCATCAGATATCTTTATTGTTCTTACTTCAAAAAAAGAATAAAATATATTCTCAAACTTCATATCTCATTTTTTCCATACCAAGTTATGAGTCTATTAAAACTCACAATTTGTATTTTTTAAAAATATCGGCCAAATCGATATGCGCAGAATTTCCAATATATCGACCTTGTATACCAAAAACATACAACATTGATGATGCTTTTAATTATTCTTCCAATTATTTAAAAACGGTGCAAATTGTGAAATCGATCCATGTATGTGAATACAAGAAAGTCCATGCATGATGAGTACACGAATATTCTTCTAATTTATTAAAAACATATTAATATTGTGAAATTGTGGATAGATGTATTACGAGCAAGGTTTTAAAAACCGGTCGAACTGGTGGATCGGAAATATCTTCTTCCTGTCGGATCAGATGGCCGAATCGGTTTAAACCGATTTGATAGAAAAATAAAAATAATGTTAAAAAAGAATATATATATTAATATATATTTTCTTTACAAAAACTCTAAATTTGAGAGACGATTTCATAATTTCTCTCTCATACGTTTCGTCTAACTCGTAGCTCTATACAGACTACTACTATGACACCGAAGACATATTAGTTGAAGTCAAAAGAAAAAGCATTGAAGACATTACAATACTAATTTAAACCATATCCCCTCAAATAAATATTCTAGATATAGAACAAAAATCGCTATTAAACAAAGAATAGACAAATGAAAATTGAATCAAATATTTGTGCACCTTATAAAAATTCATAACAAACAATTAGAGATATCAAAATCGGTATCTTAATAGACACAAAACTCGTACTAAAAATATAATATGAACTGTTGGCGGTTCACGGAGAAGAATTGAAGATGTAGAAATATATGGTTCAAAGTGCCAATCAATTCATTTTTAATATACTTTAAAAAACTGATTTTGTAACAAGTTTTTGGCAAAAAAACCGATCTGATCGGTTTTTAATGTAATAAAACCGATTTTTTAATACATTGTTAATCTGTTTAAATCGGATCGTATAATCAATTCCCAGTCAGACCGGTAGGATTGACAAGTTCAAACCAATTTTTAAAACCATGATTACGACTAGTAGTATCTTCCTTTCATATATGAAATTTCTCGAGACTTGAATTACCTGATTTAAATAATTTAAATTAAATAGACTTGGAAGTCTTACCTTTAAATTCCATAAACGTTGGGAATAAGGTGACGTGTCGTTTTCGAATTTTAAATAAATAAATAATTAATTTTTTTATAAAAATAACAAAGAAGAAAGAACAAGCTCAATCTGCTCTCAGATGACCTGCTTGCCTGAACTGGGGATATTCGTCTTTCTTCTAAATACGCCCGCTACCTACGTTTCCCTACCCTTTAGCCGGAAACCGGGATCCTTTCGCCGTTACTCTTTGTCTTTACCGCCAAATCTGGCAGTAGTTAAGTTACATTGAGGTATTTTTTCCTTAAAAAGAAAATTTCCGTTTAATATGCTTGTTTCTTTGGGAGTATTTCATGATCTGAGGAAGAAACGGATGGATCAGGTCTGAAAGGTGGCGTTTTGGTTTGAAATTGCTATCTGGTTGCGTGATCTGGTTTTAGGGATTTCGTTCAACGTGAGTGTTGTTTGTGTGGGGGTGATAGCTTCAGTCGTTTTTAAGTTCAGGTATTTGTTTCTCTGATAGGATCTGTGTTGGGTATATTAACACTTTTGTTTGAAATTGTTCTGGTTGCCTGATCTGGTTGTAGGGATTTTTTTCAACGGGAGTGTTCTTTGCGTTGGGCAGATAGCTTCAAAGGTTTTTAAGTGCAGATATTTGTTTCCATGATAGGATCTGCAGCGTTTACATAAACACTTAAGTGTTTATGCAATGGCTGTGTTGAAATTAAAATCTTGTTTTATGGTTTTTCTCTTCTTGATTTCTAGGTTAATCGTATAAAGCCCAAATATTGCGTTGGTAATTGACTGGAATGATGAAAAACGGGATGATAGAGTGCAGTGTCTGTCATTCCATGTTGGTAGCACCTTCCACGAAGACTGTTTCTCGAGCTTATGATCAACATAGGAACAAGGCATCATCAAAACAAAGAGCTCTCAATTTCTTATTAGTGTTTGGTGATTGCTTCTTAGTCGGTTTACAGGTATACTGTATTTTAAATTTATTTTATTTTCTATATTTTTTTCTAACTTGGCATATTTTGCTCTCCAGTAACCATAGTTTGTAATGCTTCATTCCATTGTCTGCACAGCCAATTTTGGTTTTTATGTCCAAGGTGGATGGACGCTTCAAGTTTAGCCCTATTAGCGTGAACTTTTTGATAGAGGTTGCAAAAGTTATTTTTGCTGTTATAATGCTTATAATTCAGGTGAGTTTCTAGTTAAATCTTTTAATGATCTCCTATTTCATTATATTTTTAACTGTTCAAACTTGAATTCGGAAAAATATAAATGAGGAGTATTGCACTTAATGCATAGTCATGAGAAAAGTTACAACACCATATAAGGGACTTGAGCCATTAAAATTATTATTGTTATTCTTAGCCATGAGTAATTGAAAAATGGTTGCTTATGCCTTGTGTCCCTAAATTCATACAAGAAAGGTTCGAAATTTGCTAATGATTTACTGAACAGGAAGTGACTAACATTTTTTTGTATTCTATATCATGAATCGTGATTCTTTTTTGAAGTCCCGGAGACAGAAGGTTGGTGAAAAGCCGTTTCTATCTTTTTCTACATTTATACAGGTGCATTTTCGGAATACCCAATATGCAAATATTTACATTCATATAATTCTGTTCCATCATGTCTCTATTAGTGAAAACAACTGCACTTTAGCCCCAATTTTAATCTGTTCTCTCGGTGAAGGAGCTATTTGCATTCTGTTGGTTTTGAAATCATCGGCTGTTAGAATCTAATAGAGACGATTTATATATGAATTTTCAAGCATAAGTTACTTTAGAACATTGAATCGATTAGATATGTGCTGCTTAGATTAGATGCTAAAAAGGTTTCCTTTCCATCCAGCTGGTAACCAGGGATTGTTCTAATTATGCATTATATAGTATACTACTGTATTGATATTTAGATTTTTAAACCATTTGAACTATAATGACTGGTATCTAGACAACTTAAAACACGAAATTTGAATTTTCTCTTAAGCAGGCTGCCCGGAACAATGTGCTTCTTGCTGTCCCCGCTCTTCTCTATGCTGTTAATAACTACCTGAAATTTATCATGCAGGTATACGTGGTCAATTTTTGTTATTATCCTGCTTTTTCTTATTTTGTTAACCAATATGTGAAAATAGGACTTAAAATGTATATTTGCCTTGTTCAAAATTATGAATGGTTTTGGTTTTTTTGAATTTGGAGGACTTATGGAGGCCCATTTACCACTATTTTCTTGGATACTGAAGATTATTGTTTTAATTTTACTGCATTTTATCATAAAATGTGTTTTTTTCTATCTCAGCTGTATTTCAACCCTGCAACTGTGAAAATGTTGAGTAATCTAAAGGTATGTTGCCTCATTTTCTTGTCCATATTTTTCTGATTTCATGTTTCAAAACGCTATTATGTTTAATGAAGAGGATATAAGAGCTTCCAAATAATCAAAAAAAGAATTAATAAATTGCAGCGTGAAAATTGAGTAATATACCATTCACCCAGTAAATTAGATGGAGAAGCGGAAGTGGTGATCTGAATTTGTAGGCTAGAATATCTGAAAGCATATCAGATTAGTAGTTTTCAATTTATGGATTGTTTTGTTGGTTTTCATCTTTTTGTCGCCATACAGGTTTTGGTCATTGCTATACTTCTCAAGTTCATAATGAAACGGAGATTTTCCATTATTCAGGTGAAGTTCAAATGTTTTTAACAGATAAAATGGACAAATTTAAATTTTAAATGAGCTTTCATAAGATCTCAAGGAATTTTTTAAAGTAAGAACTTACCAAACTAAGTATTTGTGCAATGAAACATCTGATATGATCGCTGTGTCAACAGTGGGAGGCTCTTGCTTTATTGCTGATTGGCATTACAATAAATCAACTTAAATCTACTCCAGAGGGTGCGAGTGCATTGGGTGTTCCTGTTTCATCTGGTGCATATATATACACACTTATATTTGTAAGATGCTTGCAATAGCTAATGTTTGAATTGTATGCTGGTTTTGTTTTTAAGATTTCTAGTTTCTCACCATTTTTCATGGGTGCCTACCTTAATCATACAATGTAGGTGACTGTTCCTTCTTTGGCTTCTGTTTTCAATGAATATGCAATGAAAAGCCAATATGATACAAGCATTTATCTTCAGGTGATTTGATGCCATCAACTGTGACATTTTGTTTTTTTTATTTTATTTTTTGTAATATAAAGCCATCCATAGTGAGTTCGACTGCCCTGCATACTTGATTTACTTATCTGAAATTTTATTCCTAATTTTTTTCTCATTTTTAAATTACAAAGAAGATGCCGCTGTGTTTGTGCTTAAGCTTCAGAAATTGATATTTCCTCTTTGTACTCATGAAGTTTGTTAGATATGGTTTATAGCCTGAGATATTAGACTTGCTATATGAAATGTTTTCCATTATTGCGGTATAAAAGAAACTGATCTATTCAGTTGCCAATTAATATAAAATATATTTTTCTATAGTTCTTCAACATTGAAGGTTTTGCTGTCACCATGTCTGAATTTCCATTTTATGTTGCGAAATTTGCAGAATTTATTCTTATATGGGTATGGTGCTATATTCAACTTCCTCGGACTTCTTGTAATTGGCATAATTAAAGGTATTTTAGAGGTGTTGCTCTACTTCAACATGGATAATTTATTTTAAAAAGTTTATTCTGTAGTTAGTTTCTAAGTATATGTTTTGTGTAATGTGCTTGCTTTTGATGATATTGACATTTCAGGTCCGAGTAGCTTTAACATATTGGAAGGACATTCAAAAGCTACTATGTTTTTAATATTTAATAATGCTGCCCAGGGGATTCTATCTTCCTTCTTCTTCAAATATGCAGGTAGCTGCTCACTCTGAGCTGTGCGTAAGACATTTTTTCCTTGTATGAAATATTAAGACTCTTGTGGATTGCTTCCATATTGTATTCCGCTTGAATGCATCACTTTTCATTTGAATATTTGCATCAAGCTTTTATGTTGATGACAGATACAATTTTGAAGAAGTACTCATCGACTGTTGCCACAATCTTTACCGGCATTGCATCTGCAGCTCTATTTGGACACACATTGACCATTAACTTCATTTTAGGGATTTCAGTTGTTTTTATCTCAATGCACCAGGTACATGATACACGATATGTATCTATTTCTGTTACATATATGTTTAGTGTGTCTTGCAATTATTTTATGTTTCCATTTTCAGTTCTTTTCTCCTCTTTCCAAAGTCAAAGACGACCATCAAAATGCAGTTTTCGACAGAAGTCCCAAAAATGACCATAGGTAATTCTTTTTCCTCAAGATGACCATCTATTTTTTCATTTATGGTCTGCGTGTTCTCTGTTGATGAGCTCATAATTCTTAATTTTCTCTCAATTTGCTCTGTTTTCTCATCAGAGATTTTCATGCTGATGGAAATTTCCCTTATATCAATTGTTTAACAGTCGAATACGTCTCATTTTTCCCGGATATACATATAATCAGCACCTTCTTCTTTTCATCCTTGTAGGTCGCTGGACTCATCGTTCATAAACATTGCTGCTGGAGCAAATGAGGATGTAAGAACCATTGTGACAGCTGCTTTTTCTTATCATGTGTATTTATTGCTCCCTTAACTCTTTTTTGCTTTATCTAGGCGAATCACCAAGTCGGTCCTGATGAAAGAAAACCTCTTCTTCCCACCTAATGTTCATTGTACGTTTCTGATGCCCTGTTCTTTGAATTCACACACACGCCCATAAAATCCCTTACTATTTTTACATCTTAGGATTTGAAACCTCAAACTTCCAACTACTAGTGGTTATCGTCGTTTTTAAAATTCATGCACATCCCCACACAATCCTTAGTCTCTAGAAGTAATAGGAATTGAACCCTCTACTTTCACACCACCTCTTATTCGTTGGATGTTGACATTTTTAGTCTGCTGTCATCGGTCTGTCGCCTGTTTTCTTTCTTCAAACATCATTGATTTATTACAGGTACTTCAGTTTGCCCCCCTACTTCCCGGATTTAAAGAACAGCCTATAAGAGAGAATGCAGCAGCAGTGTCTATTAGGAACAATAAAATTTCCATGAAAACATCTAAATTTGAATTACAAACTACAGTAAGTAACTCTGTTTTTTTGTTCTCCATATGAGATACGCATTGATTTTATTCTTCGGAGCTATGAAATCAGCATGTTATTTGACTATAAACCTCAATTGATATATCCCATTATTGTTTCCCTTCTTAAATATGCAATATGAAGAAGACCTTGCTGATCGTGTCACAATTTACATTATATTGCACATCTAGACTCTTCGGGATCGTTTTCTGCGAGTACATTTTTCTACGACATATGTCATTTGTGACCTGATAATTTACATTATATTCCACATCAAGGCTCTTCGAGATCATTGTGTGGTTATTTTACGAGTACGACACTGTATGATATATGTCATTTGTTATGAAATGAGAATTTACATCACATTGCACATCTAGGCGCTTCGAGATCATTGTTTGGTTATTTTGTGAGTACGACTCTCTACGATATATGTCATTTGTTATGACATGAGAATTTGCATTATGTTGCACATCTAGGCTCTTCGAGATCATTGCTTGGTTATTTTGCGAGTACGACTCTCTATCAAATGTCATTTGTTATGGTTTGCATTTCATCCTAGCAATTTACATTATATTGCAAATCTTGACTCCTCGAGATTGTTTATTAGTTATTTAGCCAGTACGATTTTCTACTATATATCTCATTTGTTCCTTACTTGAATTTCGACCTAAGAAGCACGTTTACCCGATTTGTATCATGAATATTTTGGGGTGCACCCATTGGTTTTTTCGAGCTATTAATACTTCTAGCAGAAGTATTGAATCATTAGGATTTAAGCTCCCATATGTTCCATAGCATTAATGATTGGTTCCATATGTTCTTCTTGTGATAGTAGTTCACGATCGAGGTTTATCGGTTATGTGAGTTTTCCCGATTTTGGGTTTTACACACTAAATCCTATGTATCTCATTTTATTCATTTATGTTTGATTCTAATCGTATTTATTCGACCTGACCTCATATAAAGAGAATTCTTCGTATTGGAGAATTCTAACACTATAACTCGCTGCCTCAAGTTTCCTTGTCTTATGTATCTTCTATTTGTTTTATTCATTGTAATATGTTATTTCTCAAATAAAAATCAAGTTTGGATTTGATTTGATTGTACATTCTCCTTGAAAAATCAGAATAAATCATCATTTATAATTACAATTTAATCATTGTGACAAATTTGCTCTCAAAGTTTCATAATTTTGGTAATTATGATTCTCAAAGTTTAGATGTTGCAGAACAAGTCTTTGCATTTTTCATAATTTGACATAATGATTTTTTAATCTTTATTTGTGTGTGCTAAATATGGTTTATAATGTTTTCAATTTGACAATTAAAATCCCCAAAAACACAACTAACGTCTTTTGTACTTATCCAAATTTGGATTTAGCAATAATTATGATTATCAATGTTTGTTTTGGCTAAATTAGTATGAAAACCTAGACTCTAATAAAAAATAATTATGTTTTCATATCGTCTAATTCTGGGTTATAGGATTGGATCCTAAGTTTTCCGGGTCCAGTTCTACAAAATAATAAACTGATTTTTAGATCACTATGGATGTGAAAATGGCCCATTTGTCGTGACTAACTAGTTAGATTAATCAATTTCACAATTAATATGGCAAGCAACTCGAATCTTCTAACTTGCCTTCGTAACATCAGATTAAGTTATATTTTTCCTTAATAAAAATAGGACCGTTAGTAATTGGTTTGTAAGATTTGCGATTTTTTTAGTTCAATTTACTAGTTTTTTAAAAAAGAAACTTATTAAAAATCATGAAAATAAAGTCAAAAATGTTTTAAAACTCAATATATGGTAGTATATCAAATGAGCCTTATCACATATATACGGGATTAAAAAATAAATTATATTATTAATCTAATGAATATACACAATTATTTAATTTATTTTCAATTTTTTAATGGGTTCAACCGATTATTTTTTCACCTCTAAAAGGCATCATTCAACCCGAAAGAGCGAACGCAAACTCGACTTAAATGTTAAACGATATTAAAGGCTTCAAGTGACGTTAACAACGTGATCAATAAAATTATCAAATTACTAAAGTTCGATAACAAATAGTGACATTACGTGTAAATTAGGAGAATTCATTCAGAAATTTTGGGATTAAATTTTTATAAACTTTGAAGATAATAGTTGAAAAATCAAAATTTGATTATAAATACCAAAAAAAACTTTGGGTATGAAGTTTAACGGAGTAAAGGATGTCATTTACTCAATTTAAAATAAATAATGTTCTTTCAATATATTCTTAAATGAATAATATATGCAGAATTGTAAGATTTTCTTTTTATTTTAATTTTGTATTATTATATATGTGTGATCCGATAGGTGAAGAGCCCACAAAGCCCAAACGCGCAAGCAAAGTTGAAATATGACTGCAGATCCGCGCCGGT